>JAODPA010115909.1:0-18811 GCA_025585075.1 Nepenthes mirabilis
CCTCTTTTTCCAATCTTTTCTCTCTGCCTCCATCAATTCTCCTCCCCTCTGTCTCCCTCTTCCTCCTTTATTTCCTTCTGTAGAACTCACCTCCCCCTTCTCCTCCAAGGCTCTCTCCACGGCTTCGTCTTCTTTATCTTCGACTATAGGTCACCGAAGTTGGTGCATATATCACAGTGGAAATGAGAGAGAAAATCAGTTTTGAGCCATTTTTTGGCATACTATTCATACGTCTTTAATCTATTCATACTTTTTAAATTAGTATTCTCATAGAATAAAATACATAGTTTCATATCACATTAATAAATCTTGGTTTTGATTTCTCAAAATTATAAAAATCAAGTGATAAAGTAGTACATGCATACTAAAATATTGTTCAGTTCACTATTATGGAGGAAAAATAGGATTCCAATCCATATCCTAGCCAACCATTTACAAATTATTTAATCTGTTCATGTTTTTTATATTAGTGTTCTCATAATCTTTAATGCGTTGTTTAATATCTCATTTACAAATCTTAATTTTGATTTCTTGAAATTGTAGAAATTGGGTGACTAAAGTGGTTTGTGAACACATAAATCTATTTCAGCACAAAATTACTGAGAAAAGGCAGGACTCTGAAATATTTTCAAGGTTATCGTTTGTGTATTTACTCAATATGTACGTATCTTTTAAATTTATGATCTCATCATCTGAAATGCATAATTTAATAATACATTGACAAATTTTGGTATCGATTTCTCAAAATTATAAAAATCTAGTGACAAAAGTGATTTAAAAATACTGAAATCTATCTGTTTCATAATAAGTTGTGGTTTTGGGTCATATTCAAGCTAGTAATTTTGAATATGGTAAATAGATAGCTTTAGTATTGTCATTTCTATTCTATGAAACATGTATTTAATATTAAATTGTTAGAAGTTGTATTTTATTACTCGAAGTGGTAGAATTCTGGGAACAAAGACGTGATGACAATTTACAAACTTGTCTAGTACATGAATTCCTAAATCTATTAAGAATTTTTGGCTAATCGTTTATATGTTAAATCCATGTATTCATATTGATGGGTATACCATAATATGGGCTGTCCCACGGTTAAAGAAGACCCAAATAACCTGTTGGACGGTCAACTCAAATAACGGCCCAACAGGAGACGAAGGCCTAAATCCTGAAAGGCCTAAAACGGTCAACGCTAACGTTGACCGTCGAAATACCAGCAGGCGGCCAACTTGGGTACAGACGGTCAACTCGAGCGTTGACCGGAAGTACTGTAAGAGCAGGCCCAAAAAGGTGTTAAATCTGCTACGGCCCAGGCCCAAATTGGCGGCGAACTCGTACACAAAAAGCAATGATCCTTTCATGATCACACGCTTTCCTAAAGCTGATCTTCTCAAAAAAGGCGGCAATGAACTCAGCGCCAACATTGGAGTCAAAACAGTCACAAGGAGATGAGGTGATTTGGATATCCGTTGCACTATTCAGAAGAAAAAGGATCCATCAAATCACGCCTATCAAGCCCACCAACTCAAAGAAGGCTGCCATTGCCAGTCCAAAAGAACACGCCACCTTTCCCAGATAAGGTGGCTCTCCTACTGTCCGTATAAACTTAAGGTCTTCGTTCTGGAAGAAACATGCATACTCACACACAGATGCTCACAAACGAACACGAACGCTCACACAGAAATAGAAGCTCTCGTAGTCACTCTAACTTGTCTTCTTGAGAACATTCAGAACAAGCTTTCTAAAAGACTTCCTACAGTCTAACTCACGAATGCTTACAGAGCTTAAACAGATACTCATCTTCATTTTCTCTCTACACAAGTGTTCATCCTCCAATCCCACCAAAGGCCTCCAGATTCCAGGAGACATTTTTGACTTTCTGAGAATCGTTTCCTAAAACTCTCATACTTTTAGGACGCTGCTTTCACACGCTCTCTGTGAGCAGGGAGCGAGAACTCACATTCTCAACGGGCCAACACTCCTGACCATCCTACTCTCTCTCGCTTTTGCTTATCAGTTTACCTTCCTTGATTTGAAGGCTTTTTACTGACTTGAGCGTCGGAATATTTTCGGTGGGATAACCTCTCACCGACACACTGACCTCTCGTTTGCTTTAGTGGTGTGTAGGATTCAAACTCAGTGAACGGAACCGGGTTGAGTAATCCAGACGAATCCGAATCTGTTCGAAGTCAGATCCAAGTACGCATCCTTGGTGCCGTCTGTGGGAAGCGCTTACGAAAAGGCAACCACAATTCTACACTGCGCTCTCTTTTCATCTCCTGATTCATCCACGATGGTGAACACGAGAGCCCAAGCTAGCGATCCCACTAGAGACGTCACTTCTCCCGATCAGGACCACGCTGTTGGTACCATGGTCAATTGGGCAACAGGCGGGGTGCTAGCGCCTTACTTCTAGTAACTAATGGAGCAGATGTAGACCAACAACAGTCTGCTCCAAATACTCTACTCTTGATAAGAGTAGCTACAGCAGGCGGCTCCGACAGCAGCCGTCCCTGCGTCGGCCACCAAAAAAGGTGAACAGAGGAAAAAGAAATCGGCCAGAATGCCCGAAAGACCCATAAATAATCCGATCCCAGCCTCTTCATGCGCTCCAGGCCAGAACAGGCCTGAAAAACGCTCTGGGAGTACAACTCCGCAAGAAAGTCCAGAGAGAAGAAATCCTTGATACTCTCGAGTAAAAGACGGGAACACAGTCTAAGAGCGAGCCTTCAGGACTGCCAGGTCCGCTGGAGGCAGTAGCCAGCCGGATACTGGACCCTCTAGGGATAAGACAGAGTTGAGAGCTTACCTCAACTCTAAGAGATTTGCCGACGCTGCTCGCGCAGACTCGCAAGTGGATAAGATTTGGAATCGCTTGTTCCAGGACAACGAGTGCGCCATTGACCTTGGCAGATCTCCCTTCACGTCAGAGATCCTGAACCGTCCGCTGCCCACCAAGTTCAAAATGCCTTCAATTGACTCATACGATGGGAGTAGTGATCCGGTTAACCACCTAGATCACTTTCGCACCCATCTGAGTCTACAAGAGTTAGAAAACTCAACGATGTGCCCCTGCTTCCTGCTCCCGCTCATGCTGGTTTCGTCACCTCCCTTCAGGCACCGTTGACAGCTTTCGGGAGCTCACAGATCTCTTCCTGGCTCAATATGCCTCGAGCCGACGCGAAGAGAAGTAACCGTGGCACCTCTCCCACATCAAGCAGAAGCCGGGAGAGAACCCATGGCGATTCCTGGACCGCTTTGTGGCAGAGGCCCGACGGATTCCCCAGATCACGGAGGAGATAAAATTGGGCAGTTTCATCTCTACGTTGAACTACGGGGACTTCTTCAAGCACCTGCCCACAAGAATCTCCAAACCTTCCGGGAGGCAGAGTCCATTACCCGGGCCTATGCCGCGGCAGAAGAGGCCAACGAGGCAAAATACCAAGAGCGGGCAGATCAGCCTCGATCATTCCCTGGAGAAGGAAAAAGAAAATACGGCGGCAGTGATCACTCCCGCTGGAAGTAGCACAGGATTGAGCCGTCGGAACGTAGAGATTACGGGCCCACCAACTTTATGCCTCTGATGGACACACGCTCAAATGTCCTCATGCAGATCCGCGGAAAAAAGTTCCTGAAGTGGCCAAAACCACTGAAGGAGGACTCTGGGAACCAGTCAAAGTACTGCGACTTCCACCGTTCTACTTGACATTCTACTGAAAACTGCAAGACATTGCAGAGGGAGATTGAGGAGATGATCCGCAGAGGCTACCTCACCATATTCGTCAGGGGCCCCAGGCAGAGCTCTGGAGCAGCTGGAAGAGAAGAGTAGGAGCAGTCTCCTCTCTGAAATAGGGTTATATCAGGGGTGATTAATATGATTACCACCCGACCTACCAAGAACCTGGCCGACAACGAGGAGTAGTAGACTGGGAGGAAGAAGTAACGCACGGCGGACCACACCATGAGCTTCAATGATAATGATTTTACTCATGTAATAACCCTCCATGCTAATCCCCTCGTTATATCTGCGCTCGTTTCGGACGATAGTATCGACTACCAGTTGAAGCGAGTATTCATCGATAATGGAAGTTCAAAGGATTTGCTTTACTTGGATGCATTCTTCAAATTAGGCTTAAAAAAAAAACAAACTAAAACCTGCCGAAGGCCCATTGTATGGCCTTGACAATGAGCATGTGCCTGTCCAGGGGACCATCTAACTGGAGGTCATCTTAGGTACGTATCCAAAAATAGAAAACCAAATACTCACCTTCCTGGTGATCGACCTACCCTCTGTGTATAACGCAATACTGGGCAGACCTTACTTGATAGCGTTCAGGATGGTCACCTCAATTCCATACCTGAAGATGAAGTTCCCAATGCCTTACGGTGTGAGAGAGGTGTTAGGTGACCAGGTTATTGGACGAACCTGCTATATGTCTCAGGTTGCCCCTAACGGCAGCACTAGAACAGTTGGAGAACTTGACCATCGAGATAAGACAACCTTTAACAAGCGCAGTCCGGTAAAGCTACGAATCTAGTCCCACTAGACCCGGATGAGTCGAAAAGGTGTGTACAGATTGGCGGCTCACTCACCGGAACACTGCGCGATAATTTGATTGCGTTCCTGCGACGGAACGCTGACATCTTTGCATGGACTGCAGCAGACATGCCTGGGACTCTAACGGAGGTGATGGTCCACAAGTTGGGGCTTGATCCTAGCCGGAAGCCCGTTAGGCAAAATCGGAGAAACCACTCCGTAGAAAAGCTAATCGCCATCCGAGAGGAGGTGAAGAAGCTACTGGACGTAGGTTTTATTAGAGAAGTCTACTACCCGGACTGGCTCTCTAATGTCGTCCTGGTGAAGAAAAGTAAATGGAAATAGCGGATGTGCGTCGATTTACCGACGTTAACAAAGTCTGCCCAAAGGATAGCGTTTCCTTACCTGGGATCGACCTGCTAGTTGACTCAACGGCCGGACATGAGCTGTTAAGTTTCATGGACGCCTATTCGGGTTACAACCAGATCCGGATGAGTCCAGAGGACGAGGAGCACACCTCGTTCATAACTGATCAAGGCACCTACTGCTACAAAATGATACCCTTCGGACTAAAGAATCTGGAATAACCTATCAATGACTGGTCAACAAAATGTTCAAAAAACAGACTGGTCGCAACATGGAGGTCTACGTCGATGACATGCTCATCAAGAGTAAGGTCACCGGCGACCACATCTGTGACCTGGTTGAGTCGTTTGAGATGCTCTGTAAGTATCACATGAAGCTGAACCCGGCTAAGTGTGTCTTCGGAGTAACCTCCGGCAAATTCCTGGGTTTCATCGTCTTTCAACGGGGGATTGAGGCAAACCCAGAGAAGATTAAGGCTCTTGCAGACATGGCTTCACCATGGAGCGTAAAGGACGTCCAGCGATTGACTGGACGGCTGGCAGCACTGTCCCGCTTCTTCGCAAAATCAGGCGACAAGTACCATCCCTTCTTCGAGGCCCTCAGAGGAACAAAATTTAACGGGTTTCAATGGACGGCAGACTGCCAGACAGCTTTCGATGAACTGAAGCGGTATCTAGCCAGCCCGCCATTGCTAGTGTCACCCAAAGGCGGAGGAGAGCTATATCTTTACCTGGTAGTGTCGGAGGTGTCCCTCAGTTCTGTCCTCGTGCGCCAAGACTTCGACACTCAACGGCCAGTCTACTATGTAAGTAAAACATTGACCGGCTTAGAGACGCGCTACTCACGCGTAGAAAAACTGGCCTTGGCGCTTATATTCTCCATGCGAAAGTTAAAGCCTTACTTTCAAACGCACCGTATAGTGGTCCTTACGGACCAGCCTCTGAAAAGTATACTCCAGAAACCCGACGTTTCTGGACGGTTGGTAAAATGGGTTATCGAGTTGGGTGAGTTTGATATCGAATTCTAGCCCAGACTTGCTATAAAGGCGCAGGCTCTAGCTGACTTCATTGTTGAAACTGCGGCCTCAGTTCTCGAGGAGCAGCCCGCAGAAAGAGCGAAACTGCTTGACATAGTTTCAGAATGGATGCTCCATGTGGACGGATAGTCTACGGACATTGGCAGTGGCGCCGAAGTGGTCCTTACGACCCTCGACGGGTTTGAGGTGAAATACTCCCTCAGGCTCAATTTTTCGGCAACCAACAACATTGCCGAGTACGAGGCCCTATTAGCCGGACTACGGTTAGCCAAAGAATGCTCTGCCAAGAGATTGGCAGCCTACAGCGACTCCGAACTAATCGTTAACCAGGTTAATGGAGACTTTGAGGTAAACAACCTCACCTGGCCAAGTTCTTGGTCAAGGCAAGGGAGGCCGCCCAGGGTTTCGACAAACTAACCTTGGTTAATATTCCTAGAGCTGAAAACTGGAAGCTAGACCAGCTGGCTAGAGCCGCTGCAGCCGAAAATCTGGAACAGTACTCAAGGGACATGAAGGAGATCCTAAACGCTCCCAGTATAGAGAAACATGAGACAATGCAGATTTCTGAAGGGAAAAATTGGATGACGTCTTACCTTAGTTATTTGGCTAAAGGATCATTGCTAGAGGACGCGGAGAAGGCTAAACGAATCAGAAAAACGGCCGGCTAGTACACTGTGGTTGACGGACAGCTATATCGCCGTGGTTACTCAACCCCATACCTCCGGCGCCTAACTCTCGAAGAGGTTGACTATACTTTAGGCGAAGTCCACCTCGGAATTTGCGAATCGCACATTGGCAGAAAAAACTTATCCTTTAATATCATGCGGCAGGGCTACTACTGGCCCTCGATGAAAAAAGATGTGCTCGAGTTTGTGAAAAAATGTGAAAGCTGACAGCTTCACAGTAAACTTCATCGCCAGCCATCTGCAGACCTGAAGACTCTTTAGGCCCCTTGGCCCGTCATGCAATGGGGGTTTTATATCCTCCGCCCATTTCCCATTACCACAGGGCAAAGGAAGTTTGTCATCGTGGGTATCGACTATTTCACCAAGTGGGTCGAGGCCATCCCACTGGCAAAGATTACAGAGCACAATGCCCTGGAATTCTTTCGCCAGAACATCATCTGTAGATTCGGCGTCCCTGAGGTTGTTGTGACTGACAACGGAACCCAATTCTCGGGGAAACGCTTCATCAAGTATTGCGCCAACCTTGGCGTCAAGCTGGTCCACACTTCGGTGGTATACCCCCAAGTGAATGGATAGGTGGAGGTCACGAATCGAACGCTACTTCACGGGTTAAACACTAAGCTGGAGGACGCAGGGGCTCCTAGGTAGACGAGCTCCCCTTTGTTCTCTGGTCTTACCGAACAACCCCAAAGGAACCAACGCGCGAGACACTCTTCAGCCTCTGTTACGAGACTGAAGCATGATCTCGGTCAAAATCGGGCTCTCAAGTCTTATGGTGGATTCCTCGACCCACAGGCTAAGTCCCAAAAAATCAGGGAACACCTAGACTTGTTAGAGGAAGCCCGCGACGACGCCAGAGTACGGACAGCGACTTACCAACATCGAATTGTCCGATACTACAATAAAAAGGTTAAGGCGCAACGATTCGATATTAGAGACCTGGCCCTATGAGGCGTCGAGGCCACAGGCAAGCTAGCCGGCCGCAATAAGCTCTCCTCTAATTGGGAAGAGCCTTTCCTCGTCTCTACCATCCTACGAAACGGAGCCTACAAACTCCGGAGTTAGGACTGGATGCTGGTTCCACGAACGTGGAATGCAATCCACCTCAGACGCTACTTCCAGCGAAAGGCACAGGTGCGGATTTGCATTATTGTGTGTGTGGGCATTTACTTGCTTGTTTTAATTTGCCCAAAATAAGTGTTTACTTAGCATACTGCCTTCCCTTCCTGTGTGCATGCATATATATATATATGTGTGTTTACTTTGCAGGTTACCCGATCTAGACTGCCCCTAAGTCGGGAGAGTCATCACCCTCTCGTTAATAAACCCTGGTCATCCAGGTGGCCCGTAAGTGGTCGAATATGAACCTCGGTCATCCGAGCGGCCCATTAGTGGTCATATTTAAACCCTAGACATTCAGGTGGCCCGTAAGCGGTCTAATGTGAACATCGGTCATCCGAGCGACCTATTGGCGGTCGTATTAAACCCTGGTCATCCAGGCGGTCTATATGCGGTCATGTGACTGACCGGCCTTATTCCACGCATAAAGCCTTCGTCAAGCCTAAAAACTTGCCTTAAAAATAATTTAGTAAATAATAAATATTAATTAGGTGGACATAAAAATTTTACTTGTCTGTCATATGAATAAACCTTTCATTTAAACACAGGATTGCTTAAGGCCGAACTACATGAGCTGGCCTTCCGATTTAACTTCAAACCAGGCCGGCCAACACTAAGGTTAGACGGACCTGAAAGCCTGAGATGCTTACTTGACTTTTCAATTTCAATATTGAAAAAGTAATCACGAAAACATACTAATATCCATAGATTTTTAAACAGCAGAATCATTTTACAAGTCATCTCAAAATATAAAAAGAAAAATAAATTAAGCTCTTCATTGATCAGCTTCGGCCAGCTATGCCATCAAGCTACATCATATAGTTCTACTCAACTTCGTCCTCCATAAGCCTCTCATCATCTGAAAAATGGCAAGAATGAGCTACAAAGCCTAGCAAGATACTCACATGCAGAAAACTAAAACATACATATAATCGGATCAAAACAGAGTTTCATAACATAACTTAGCATAGAAAAATCATTATATCGTTTCTTCTTTATTTCTTATTCTTATTATCTTATCTTCGAAAAATCCATAAAACCATTCGAAATTCTTATCATCTTTAGGGATCAGATGGGAGCGGACAATATCGAGGAAGGGTTGTGTGTAACCCCACAACCTAAGGTCGTATCCTCTCATCATACTCCCCGAGGCGGGAGGTAATGCCTTCAACCCAACATACGGAGCTGTAGTCCAAAAGTCTTATGCCACCAAAAGTCTTCCCCCGTGGCCTAGGAGGCAGTCCTCGAGTGTCACTCCAATATCCTTCATCCATCTTTAACAGCAAGTTTAATAAAAACTCGGTTAATAGTTCATATCTTTTAATGGCCATTCGTCATAATTCGAAAGTCAAAAGTCGAAAGTCGTAGAATTCTACTTGCTGTCCGGATTACAGATATTTTTCTTGTTCTTATAGCCTTGATCTTAGAAGCCGGACTTCTTTTCATCATGCAAGGGTCGAACATGATTTCATCTTAAGGCCGATTTACTTTTCTTAGTACATTTTTCGGTCAATCGGGGTTGACCGGACTATATTGACTCGATAACTGGAACTTTTTACGTTTTGGAATCTGGGCCGTTACAGGTCGGATCCAAACCTTGGTCATCTAAGTGGTCCGTTAGCGGTCAAAATCTTAGGGGGCTAGCGCAGCACACGCAACAACCTCCTCCGCGACGAGATAGCGTGATCAGTTAACGATGGTCGAATGGAGAAGAGTCCTTCTCTAAAGCTGGCTGCCCGAGTCAGCACTTGGGCAACGCCACCAGGCTTTACTCACAAGCCGTCACTACTAGGCTGGTTAACACAACCGCTTATAAAAGCCTAAGGACCTCACTCCTTTGGCAGCACAACGATGGCTGCCAGCCGACTGAGTTGGCCGTCCCGTGCAACAGAAATGCAAACACAAATGCAATAAAGAGAGATGGACACAAAGTTAAAAAGTTTCCATTTTATTGCTTCCAAATATGCTACAAAATACATCAAATGTATATAAATACAAGGGAGGTCCAAAAAATGTACAATATAAGAGCTACGAGAGCGGCGGAGACCTCTAACTGTCACGAGGCTCCCCTACATGGCTGTCTCTACGCTGCGCCGATCTGTTGGATAGATTGATGAGATCAACAGAGAAGTCGAGATCGACCAACCGCACAATGCGCTGACTAACGTTGACCCCTTCCAACAGCCGTGCGAGCATCATACCCTCAACCTCGTGGGGGCAGATGCGGAGACTCAAGTTGTTCTCCAAGGTTGCTACATGCCCAACAAGTTGATCAATGCGCGCTTTGGCTCGATCGCTCTCTTCCTTCAAGCGGGCAACTTCAGCCTTTAAGTTCTTGTTTACCACTTTAACAACCACCAGAACAGTCTCAGGGGCAGCAGTCTCCTCACGGTGCTCCCCCTGAAGTAGCCAACTTAGCATCTAGCCAGGCGATCTCCGCCTCCATATCGGAGATCACCCAGTCTCACTGGTTCATCACTTTGATGATGGCAGCAACCACCTTCGACTTCTGCATAAAAAACAAACGAAGAACAAGTTAGAAATCTTGAAAGGAGAAAGTACGCAGAAGCCATCACAAATAATTATACCTCCTAGACTCTCCTCGTGAGCCTCTCAGGCCTGGCCTCCAGACCTGGTCCAGGCGGCGGTGGGCCAGAAGCGACACCCTCTCGAGCTGATATTGCAGCAGCCTCCTCCAGAATCTCGTCCAGAAGCCCGTCATCGGTATCGTCCGCAGCAACCGCAGGCTCCCTGGCTACAACCTCCGCAGCAGCTGTCGGAAGATCAAGATCAACCACTGGCTCCACAGCAGGCGCTTGCATGATTGGAGAGCCAACGGATGGCTCCTACACCTCCGCCGGTGGCTCACAGACTGTCTCAGTAAAGGACTCCGTTTTCACCGCTTGAGGAACCGCCTACGGCGCGGGCTGCGCCAAGATAATACTTTCTCCCCTGGCCACCGGCAAGTCTTCGAAGGATTTTTTCATTCTCGTGGTACTGCCGGGGCCGCTGCAAATCCCGATGGCGACGTAAAAATGGGCCCGATGACGACAAGGAAGGTGTCTCCAACATCATCCTCTTAGGCCGTGGATCGATAAAGTCATCGTCTGTGGGGCAGGGATGGATAAGCAGGCCCCTGGAGTCCTCCGGCCACACCATCATCACCTACAGCCTAAGCTTTTGAACAGGAGAAGGCGATCCCCAGTTCACCTTCTTGGTCTTTACCCTAGAGACCAAGAAATTCTGTTTAAAATCCAAAATGTGTTCCTTGACCAGTTTGGTTGAGGCCATAGCTGACAGAAAGGCTAGGGTTTCTTTGAGAAACGAGAGAAAGTTAAAGACGAAGAAGGCGAAGTAAGGAGGAGTGAGAGAATATTCAAAATGAGGAGGGAAACTTAAATGGCGAAGTGTGAAATGCCTTAAACCGCCTCAGAAAGGACGCCATCATTCCTGCCACATGTCGCCTCCCTAATTGGCCCTTGAAAAAGCAAATCCTCTGACACATTAATGGCCTGGATATCCGCCCAACCAAAAGAAAACGCGTGTCTACTTTTGGCTTGAAAAACCGGCTAATGGCCATGCGTTAATCAGAGCTTGCAGAAAGTCTTCCGAATTCTAGCCAAAGACGGTCAATAGATCCGGTCAACTTTCTCCTCCGAAACTAACCCAAGACGGTCAACAGTTCCTATCAACTTTCCTCTTCGCCTTTCATAGAGTCCTCCAGGATCCTCGAATAACGAAGGATAGTGAGGGGAATCCCATCATGAACATGCTAGAGGCCAAAATTTCGGCCACCGGTATGGGGGCTAGTGATAGGTATACCATAATATGGGCTGGCCCACAGTCAAAAAAGGCCTAAATAACCTGTTGGACGGTCAACTCAAATAATGGCCAAATAGGAGGCGAAGGCCCAAATCCTGAAAGGCCGAAGACGGTCAATGCTAGCGTTGACCGACAAAACACCAGCAGGCGACCAATTCGCGTACAAATGGTCAACTCAAGCATTGACCAGAAGTCTAGCAGCAGGCCCAAAAAGGCGTTAAACTTGCTACGGCCCAAGCCCAAATTGGCAGGCAAACTCATGCACGAAAAGCAACGATCATTTCATGATCACACACTTTCCTAAAAGCTGATCTTCTCCAAAAAGGTGGCAATGAACTCAGCGCCAACATTAGAGTCAAAACGGTCACAAGGATATGAGGTGATTTGGATATCCGTTGTACTGTTTAAAAGGAAAAAGATCCATCAAATCACGCCTGTCAAGCCCACCAACTCAGAGAAGGCCGCCATTGCCAGTCCAGAAGAACACGCTGCCTTGCCTAGAGAAGGCGGCTCTCCTACTGTCCATATAAGCTTAAGGTCTTCGTTCTGGAAGAAACACGCATACTCACACACAGATTCTCACAAACGAACACGAACGCTCACACAGAAACATAAGCTCTCGTACTCACTCTAACTTGTCTTCTTGTGAATATTCAGAACAAGCTTCCTAAAAGACTTCCTACAGTCTAACTCACGAACGCTTACAGAGCTTGAATAGAGACTCATCTTCTCTTTCTCTCTACACAAGCGTTCATCCTCCAATCCCACCAAAGACCTTCAGATTTCAGGAGACATTTTTGACTTTCTGAAAATCATTTCCTAAAGTTTCCACGCTTTTAGGACGCCACTTCCACACGCTCTCTGTGAGCAAGGAGCGAGAACTCACATTCTCAACGGGCCAATACTCCCGACCATCCTACTCTCTCTCTCTCTTTTACTTATCAGTTTAACTTCCTTGATTTGAAGGCTTTTTACTAACTTAAGCGTCGGAGTGTTTTCAGTGGGACAACCTCCCGCCGACACACTGACCTCTCGTTCACTTTAGTGGTGTGCAGGATTCAAACTCAGTGAACGAAATCGGGTGGAGCTATCCAGACGAATCTGAATCTGTTCGAAGTCGGATCCAAGTACGCATCACATATATATACAGTTGTTGTTCTAGCACTCTAATATACGTAGATCAATATTCCATTGAAAAAATACAGTTTCAATTACCCAAAGATGTAAAAATGGGGTGACTAAGATGGGATGATGAGCACCGAATTTGTCTTACTCTTGTGTTACTGCCTAAGGTTTTGTCAACATGCCATGATTCCTAGTGTATTAATTTGGAGAAAAATTATCACGATTTATGAATACAATATATGCAAGTCAAAAATAAAATCAATAATAACATTTCTATCAATCATAAAAACCCAACCCGGCATAACAATCCAAATATATACAGGACTCAATATAATAAAACCCACACAAGACCTCATCGGATATAAATCCAGACAAACATAATATATGACCTGCTAATCAAATATCGTAAGGGAGGTATCCAAATATGCAACTCTAATATTTCTTGTACAAGGATCAGGTCCATTATCCAGCCATGAATAATAACCATAACACATCCTCGGGATTAGAAATATATCCAACAAAACATCTCTACTCACTGAAAAAGATATCCGAGCCCGATCATGTCCGAACTACTGTAAGTGTATCCATATCACTAGTTTGAAGAGAAAAAAATATGAAAACGTGAACATAGAGCTCAACAAGTATCACATATATATATATATATAAACAGTGCATATAAGCATTTTTCATTCTGAAGGGCATCACTTTGTAGCAGTAGGTGCCCTGGTCCGTCATGAACGATATATGTTCTTCGTCTTTCGGACTCATTCGAATCTGGTTATAATCCGAATAGGCGTCCATGAAGCTGAGAAGCTCATGTCCAGCCGTGGAGTCAACCAATAGGTCAATCCTGGGTAAGGAAAAACTGTCTTTCGGGCAGGCCTTATTAACGTCGGTAAAATCGACGTACATTCACCATTTTCTGTTGCTCTTTTTAACCAGGACGACATTTGAAAGCCAATTTGGGTACTGGACTTCTCTAATAAATCCAGCGTCCAGTACTTTTTTTACCTCCTCTCGTATGGCGATCAGCTTCTCTGTGGAGTGGTTTTTCCGCTTCTGCCTGACCGGCTTTCGGCCAGGATTGAGGCCCAGCTTGTGGACCATCACCTCAGTCAAAATCCCGGGCATGTCTGGGGGAGTCCAAGCGAATATATCGGCGTTCCGCTACAGGAACGCAATCAGTTCAGTGCGCAGTGTGCCAGTGAGTGAGCCGCCAATCTGCACACACTTTTTCGGTTCCTTTGGATTCAGTGGAACCAGATCTGTGGCTTCACCAGACTGCGCTTGCTGCAGGGTGGTCTCGTCTCGATGATCGAGTTCTCCCATCATGCCAAGGCTGCCGCTTGGGACAATTTGGGACATGTAGCATGTCCGTCCAATTATTTGATCGCCTAACACCTCTCCCACACTGTAAGGTGTCGAGAACTTCATTTTAAGGTGCGGAATTGAGGTGACCGCCCCAAACGCTATCAGGCACGGCCTGCCTAGTATCGCGTTATAAATGGAGGGCAGGTCAACCACTAGAAAGGTAAGTGTGCGACTTGCTGTTTTTGGATACGTCCCTAGGGTAATTTCCAATTGAATAGTCCCATAAACGGGCACTGGTTCGTTGTCAATGCCACATAATGGGCCCTCAGCCGGTTTCAGTTGGTTCTTTTTTAGGCCTAACTTAAAGAAGACATCCAAATAAAACAAATCTTTAGAACTTTCATTATCGATAAAGACTCGTTTCAGCTGGTAGTCCGAACTGCCGTATGAAACGAGTGCTGATATAACAAGTGGGTCAGCATGGGGGGACATTACATGAGTTGAGTCATTATCACTGAAGCTAATCGTATTGTCTACTATGCGCTGCTTCTTCCTCCCAGTCTGCTGCTCCTTGCTGTCTGTCGGGTTCTTGGCAAGTCAGGTGGTGACCATGTTAACCACCCCCGCCGCAATTCTGTTCCGGGGTGGAGTCTGCTCCTGCCCCTCTTCGTCAGCCGCTCCTGAGCTCTGACCCGAGCCTCTAACAAACGTCGTGAGGTGGCCTCTGCGAATCAGATCTTCGATCTCCCTTTACAGCGTCTTGCAGTCCTCAGTTGAATGGCCAGCAGAACGATGGAAGTCATAATACTTTGACTAGTTTTCAGAGTCCTTTTTCAGCGGTTTGGGCCACTTCAAGAATTTTTCTCCACGGATCTGCATAAGGACGTTGGCGCGCGTGTTCGTCAGAGGTGTGAAACTAGTGGGCCCATAGTCTCTGCGTTCTGGGGGCCCAGTCCGGTGCTGCTTCTGGCGGGAGTGTTCTCTGCCGCTGTACTTTCTCTTCCCTTCACCAGGGAACGGCCGAGGCTGATCCGCCCGCTTAGGACGTTTTGTCTCGTTGGCCTCTTCTGCTGCAGCGTAGGCTCTGGTGATGGATTCCGCCTCGCAAAAAGTTTGAGAATTTTTGTAGGCAAGGTGCTTGAAAAAGTCACCATAAGTAAGTGTAGAGATGAAACTGACCAGCTTCATCTCCTCTGTGATCCTGGGGATCCTTCTGGCCTCTGCCACGAAGCGATCCAGGAAGCGCCGTGGGTTCTCTCCCGGTTTCTGCTTTATGTGGGAGAGGTGCCATGGCTATTTCTCTTCCCGTGGCTCGAAGCGTACTGAGCCAGGAAGAGGTCCGTGAGCTTACGGAAACTGCTGATGGTGCCTGAAGAGAGGTGATGGAACCAGATTCGAGCGTCTCCTTTCAGCGTGAGCGGAAAGCAACGGCACATCGTTAAGTCTTCTAGCCCTTGTAGACTCAGATGTGTGCGAAAGTGATCTAGGTGGTCAACCGGATCACTGCCCCCATCGTATAAGTCTAGAGACGACATCTTGAACTTTGACGGCAGTGGACGGCTCAGGATCTCTGCAGTGAAAGGTGATCTGTCCAGGTCGATGGCACGCTCCTCCTCTTGGAACACACGGTTCCAAATTTTATCCACCCGGGGATCAGTGTGAGCGACGTTTGCTGATTGTTTGGAGTTGAGGTAATCCCTTAACTTCGTCTTATCCCTGGCGGGTTCAGCAGCCGGTCGGTTGCTGCCTCCAGTGGATCGGACAGTCCTGGAGGCTCACTCCTAGATTGCGTGGTTGTCTTCTGTCCGAGAGTATCGGTGATTTCTTCTCTTTGGGCTCTCCGGCGGAGACGTACTCCCGGAGCGTTCCAAAAGCCTGTTCTAGCTAGGAACGCGGAAGGACGCTGGAGCCGGATTGTCTCCTACTTTGGCGGGCCTTTTGGCCGAATTTTTCTTCCTCTGGCCACCCCTTTTGGTGGCTGGTGCTGGGATGGCTGTTAGAGGAGCAGCCTGCAGTCGTTGCTCGTTCTGAGCGTAAAGTAACTGGAGAAGGTGATTGTTGTCCTGCATCTGCTCCACCAGTAGTTGAAAGTAAGGTGGTGGAACTCCGCCAGCGACCCCGTTGACCATGGCACCAGCAACGTGGTCCTGGTCGGGGTTAGCAGCATCTCTAGCGGGGTCGCTAGCCTGGGCTCTCGTGTTCACCATTGCAGAATCAGATGGTGACAGAGAGAGATCGTGCAGATTTTGTGGTTTGGATTTTGTAAGCGTTTCCCACAGACGGCGCCAATGATGCGTCTCTGGATCCGAACTTCGAATAGATTCGGATGATCATCTTGTCTTGGCTCCAGCTCCGTTCCCTGAGTTGGACCCTGCACACCACTAAACAGAACAAGAGGTCAGCGTGTTCGGCGAAAACTTATCTCACCGATTACACTCCGACGCTCAAGTTAGTAAAACAGTCTTCGAGAGAAAAAAACTGAAATTGAGAGAAAGAAAAAGAGAAAGAATGTTTGATCCAGATATAAGAGAGACGTGAACTCTTCTTGGATCTGGGAGGTGGGAAGGCAGTAAATGGCCGTGAGGGCATCCTTGTTGCCTTAGGGTTTTTGGAGAGCGTTGGTGGCAGAGAAGGCAGATCTCTCAGAAAGCACTTGTTCGTATTGCAGATGGCGTATGCGATTGAAAGTGTTCAAGAAAGCGTAATTGAGAACCTGCCTTGGATGGTGAATTCAGGGCTTATTTTGTAGCTGAGAGGACGATCCTCCTTCTTTGGAAAGAGTGATTGCCTTCCTGATCTACTAGCTGACTTGCCTTCTGGAGCAGACGCCAGTTGCCAAGTTGGTCGTGATTGTTTCCTTGTGAGGCGGCCAACAGCTTTCCAAGCCGTGCGCTTTCCTTTCGTGCATGTTACCGTTGGAAAGCCTGGGCTGGCAAAGATTTGGAGAAAATCTGGCGCCTTCCTTATATGGGAGGCGCCAATATTGCCAATATCCTTTTTGGCGCCAATTGGGATCGTGGAGTATTCTTGGAATACTGTTAGTGGCCTTTTGATGATTTGTGGGCTTTAACGGGTCAGGCCTGTTACTGTAGAAGGACTTATTAGGGCCCAACGTGCAGGACGCGGACGGTCAACGTTCGAGTTGACCGTCTGCGTACGTGTTGGCCGCCCTCGTGGAGGATTTCCGTCACTAGCCGCCAGATGGGTCATGGGCCTAAGTGAGTCAGGCCCATTACTGTAGAAAAGCCTCTTTGGGCCTAATGCGCACAAGGTGAACGGTCAACGTTTGAGTTGATCGCCTGCTTGAGAGTTGGCCGCTCGGACGGTCAACGCCAACGTTGACCGTCCTGAGTTTTTCAGCTTTTGGGCCTGTTTTTCAATTGGGCCGCCAGAATGTTAACCGTCATTTTGGGCCTCCATTAACTTTTTTGGGGCCAGCCCATTTTTAGTATACCCATCACATTTATAATTGGTTACTTTTATAGGAGACTAGTTTGAATTTGCCAAGTAATTTTTCTTTGATTAAGAAAAATTTTTTATATTAAATGTTATCGTGCAACTTGTATAAGTTTGGTTGTATGATTTTATTTCTTATACTCTCACAGGATTTGGTAGCTAATGATTGACAGTAGATTCGGGAGGCCCATTTCCGCTACACTAATTATTTATGTGTTTTTATTTTTGGGGAGTTCTAACAAGTATTGATATAACTTTCAGATTATCTTACTATCACATTATTACCCAACTTTATCTATAGCGTGGATAAGACTATATAAACTTACCCATTTAGATCGCAATAGGTGGACGCAAGTTCCATCCATTAAATCATTTTTTTAGGTTTCATTTTTCAAAATTTTTTTACCATTTTTAATTCTATCAAAATATTCATTTTTCTGGACAAAATGAAAACTTTTTGGTAATGCAAAATTTCGACGTGGTAAAGGATATGCCACACAGACTCAGTTTTTGATGAGTATCATTTTTGTTAATATAATTTTTGGTTTTTAAATTAAATGACTCACATTTATAATAAAGATCAGCCTCAATTATGTCATATTTCAAATATTAATCTATGCGTCAGCTAATAATAATAAGTTCCAGTTTGGTAAAAATTGGAAAATTGGACAACATTACAAATTAAAAGAAGTGGAAGAATAAAATTATTACAGAAAGAAGTTATTGAATGAATTATGAAATTAGAAAAATATTAAAGAATGATTTTGCTGGATTACCATTTAAGCGAAATCAAATGGCTTAAGGATAGACGAAGACTACCAAAATTGGACACCTGATCTTCTAGCTTTATCAGTGAGCAAAAGTAATTTCAGGCCACTATACACTGCCTAAAAGCGGTGTTAAAGACCTATATTTTAGACATTCTTAGTTGTCATCCAAAATGAGGTGGACCCGACCGACTGATTTATGGGGCCCACAAAAAAAAAAAAAACCATTGACAGTGTATGAATCAGTTGAAGTATTAAATTCGAATAAAAAATGAATCCCATCGAATAACCAAAGTATCAAGTAGCTAAATGGATAGACTCTTAGAGATATTAAAGATTATGGTACCAAATAGCTAGTTGGTTAATAAATCTGGAAGGTTAATTAGACGAACGGTTATATGAATCAATAGATAAATAATCGGATCAAGTAAACAGTTAATACTCTCAACAGATAGGCATTAAGCTCAAAACTTATAAAACGATTGAACTATTTAGTCCCCAACAATATAACGTTTTAATTTATGTATAATTATATCTCTTTAAGAATGTTATGCTGATTAATAATAAGATTATAAATATACATATT
>JAODPA010115920.1:5394-18812 GCA_025585075.1 Nepenthes mirabilis
AAAAAAAAAAAAACAAATAAAACAGCATGCTAATGCCTTCTAAAATGGTGACAGGATATGTCCAGGAAAAAAAAATTAGTAAGACATAATTACCTTGACTCTCAGACTCGAGCATTGTCTCATTGGCCCACATGTCATCAAAGATTTGGGTGGATGCCACAAACCGGAGCCAAACTGACCCAGCAATTCCACAAATCAATGGGCTTGCTTTTAATTTCTCAACCAAAACTTCACACTGATACTGGATCATCAACTGAATCCCCATCACATACCTCATTCTAACTTCCGTGCAATAATCTTCTTCTTTAAGTGTCTGTTGGCCAGACCCAAAATCAGCTGGCTCTGTCGGCCCAATAAAATCAGGCTCGTAATCCTCAAAAGAGTTTTTCAGTTCCTCTTTGATGATGATGGGGGTATCCTCAAGGGCTTGAGAGAGGGTTTGGTACAGAGATGGGGTCTGACTGAAGGGTTCGACTTTAATCGAGTGAGTAGGCTGAAAGCGTTTGTGGCTGGCCATGTAGAGTGCACCATGAGAATCGCCACCCTTGTTAACAAAGTCCTCATCCGCAACACCGGTGTCAACGAAGTCCTCAGCTTGTGAACCGCAACGCATGCAGTAGAAAAAACCATCGTCTCCATCATCTAATCCAACATTGCCACATGCATGGCACTTTAGCCTCGCGAAATTGGTATTTATCATGTGTAGAGCCTATGATCTCTCAATCAATACGGATAAGGATTGGTGCCAGTTCAAGTCAAGGTCCTAGGAAAGCAAAAATTAACCGCTAAACCAAATCAAAAATATGATGTATAGACACATTCACAAGGATAGTAAGATGGCATATCATCAGATAGCATATGAGACCTTCTTTGGCTGTAAAGTATCCTCAGAAAAACTGTTAATGTGTCATTTAGCTGCCAGCTAATTATTTCTGAAGGAAAAGTTAAAATGAAACAAAGAGTAGAGAAAAGTTTAATTGAAACAAAGAGAAGAGAAAAGTTAAGGTGAAGCAAAGAGAAAAGAAAATAATGCAGACTAATTAAAGATTAGTTGACATTTAATTATTTATTTGATTTAATTTTTTTCATATTTTATTAGATTTTGATATTTTACAAATTTAATAGTTCCAAAAAACCTATAGAAAATCCACAGCGGCGCAAAGCACAACCTTCTTTCTCTGTTCATCTAGCCAAAAAATAAATAAATACCACTGTCGAATGTCAAAAAAATAAAAATAATATTAGCAAAAAAAAAAAAAAAAGTTGTCGAAGGCGTGGTAGGGACCCCAGAAAAAATGATTTAAACGGTGTCTTGTTGAAACAAAAAACATTGGGAAGTGACGCCTGAGAAAAGAGCCTGCACCAGGAAATCTACCTTCTTCTCCTCATCAATGATCTTCACCTTATCGTCGCCATCGACCATTACCAACTCACACCCGACACCGTAGCCACTACATCTCGATCACCCTCCTAGTTGAAACACTTAGAAGACCAATCGAAACCCTAACAACGATCCCAAAATCTCTAGCCACAAAAAGCCTCCTTTACCGGGCGCAGAGTGAGAAAACCAGGAAGGAGACGGTATTGAGGGAGCGAGAGAGAGCGCGCGCGCGCTCTAGCATGAGAACCAAAAGCCCATAAAAGAAGTTAAGAGAGAGACAGAGAGAGAGAGGTAAGTAAGAAACACGTGAGGCTCTGTCAAATAAGAGGGATTCACTAATTTTTTGGTCTGATATGCAAAGTACGGTTTGGGCCTCACACGAAGCCCAAATTGGTTTCATTTGGTTCACATGCAACTTGTCCGGGTCGCCTCTGCAGCGTGACTAGGTGGTGCCGGTTCAACTTTAATTTTTTTGGTTTAAAAAAAACTCTTTAATATTATTTATTTTATCAAAGTGATATTTTATTCATTACCTTAAAAAAAAAAAAAAAAATTTACCCATCCCTATAATAACATTACTTTACTAGCAAAAAACCCAACAAAATGCCTTTTTTTTTCTTTACCAACTTTACAACATTAAACCAGAAAATCGGTTGTTTATACTACATCTAACAACCCAATGATAATTTTTCTTACTGAAAAGGTAAGTTACGTACCCACAAAGAAAGGTGCCGGTTCGGTATATATTTTAGATGCCTATAAAGGGTCTACTCCATCGGAAGACTAGATAATGTGACCATGTAAAAGGGGCTAGGGTTGGCATATGTGCAGAATTAAGGGCAATGTAATACGAAAGACAAGGTATTCGGCCCAATATGGAGCAGTAGAAGGATGGAGCTTACTCTCCCTAACTAATTTGTCAAGAGCTTATTGCTGAATTGAGCTCGGAGTATAAACCGGCAACCGGTTTCAATCCTCTAAACTGTGTACAGATCCAGATTAAAATGTCCGAAAGTAAGTTCTAGAATTTCTTAGACTAGAATCTAGATCCACGGTACGCATCAATTCGAAAGAATGCCAAACTCCTAAGCAGAAAACTAAGGAGATGTTCTGGAATGAGAGTGGGCTCAATCACAGATAATTGGTTTCACGGATTGTATATGGATTTTATCCATC
Source organism: Nepenthes mirabilis (assembly GCA_025585075.1). Classification (NCBI taxonomy): domain Eukaryota; kingdom Viridiplantae; phylum Streptophyta; class Magnoliopsida; order Caryophyllales; family Nepenthaceae; genus Nepenthes; species Nepenthes mirabilis. Next base: position 7,952 of record JAODPA010115920.1, read on the forward strand.
TGGTGAAAAGCTGCATATCAAGAACTTGCAGATTCGGCACTACGTGATATCAGTTATAGAAATTCCCCTGCAATGATTGCAAGCTCAATAAGAAAAAAGAAGCAACCAACCACTTGGCCACCAGCAGGACGAGGAGTAAAGCACTCCTCGCCAACAGAGAGAAGATGACAGAAGACCCTCTCTCTCTCTCTCCCTCTCTACGCATCATAGTTGAAACCAGACCCATTAATTCATGAAATTTTCTCACAACTATATTAGATTTGCACGGAAGCCTAATAGTGCTCCATTAGGGCCATCAAATGAAGATATCTTATGGAATATATCAAACACCCACCGTCAAATTTTAGGCTTCTTTAAAGAAGTCATCATTGAAAGGTTTTCAGCTCAATAGTGTCTCATTCTATTTAGATTTGAAAAAAAAATGAATAGCAAATTAACCGGTTAAATGATCCCTCTTTTTTATTGGACTCGTTACATTGATTAACTAAACCAGTCAAATTGTGCACAATTTACATCAAATATTGTTATCCCATATTCTACAAGCGACCCCCACCCTTAAATGAGAGTTCGTTGGTGATTATAAATCAGTAGTAGGCGGGGAGTGTTCTGTATTTAGTTAGCCACATATAAATTGATTTATTTCAAGTGGTGCATGGAAATGTGTCGAGTATGCATGCCCAATTCATGTAGTATTGTCATTTTGTATTTGAAAGGCATTGCATTAAATCAAATCTCTGTTCTCTCTGTTTCTAGACATCCTCCATGGTTCTGCATGTGCTCCATCATCTCTACCAAATTCATATTCTTGAGCCCCATTCTTCATCAACAGGGGCTATGAAATTGGTAAAAAAAGTTGAAATTCTACCCAAAACAAAAAAATATTGAGATCAGTATTAAATTAGCAATTTTGCATGAATGCAAGCTTAAATTCCTTATGCGTCAATTCAAAGGTTTCATAAGCAACTACAATTCTACAGACTAGACAAAAAGGTTGAGAGAATGATAAAGAAGCCAAAAACTGTGGCATTGAGTGGAAGATCAAGGGGAAGCGTCGAGAGGGAAAAAAATATGATATTAGGTCTCAAGTATATAATCAAACTCTGAAAGGTGTTAGAGATCGTAGAGGAGCCAAACAATGAAAGAAGGCAAAATGGGCATGTGAGACAAAACTAACCGGCATCAGCAGCTCAAAAGGGCGAATGGTGGCAATTGGATGTTAGACGACAGTGATTGAAGGTGAGAAAGTGGCAATGTATATATAGAAGCAACGAGGGGAAAAAAAAGCAAAACAAAAATCTACAAAAATGCCATGCGCTCTATCTCTTTCCATACCATTTCCACAGATAAATCATAATTGGAGGATTTTGGGTTCACTAACTTTCCTATCCTCCCATGCCAAATTGTGTGAAAGTCATTTGCATATAAACGAATGAAAGAGTTATAGAATAGTTATTGCAGAACAAAAGTGGTTTACTACTAAAAACTTAAGCTCAAGCTTGGCAATCAATTTCAGTAGATCAACAATTCCCATTCAAGTCAATATCAGTCAACAGAACTCCTACGCCAAGCACATAAAAGGATAGTGGATGCCAACTTTATGACTTACACAAGCCAGCCACCTCTGTAATTACATGGATTGATGAGATACATCCATTTCAGATGAATGACAACTAGTCTAAAGATACTTCTCTTTTGTTTTATCTTATGTGCCTCCAAAAGTTCACCCCAAAGATAGTTTCCTCAAGGAAAATCACCCCAAAGGAATTAACGATAACTCCTTAGAATGAGAATAGTTAGTGACTCCTCGGGACATTACACAACAAGTCTTAGGGCAGGGCCAGTGCCTCTGTAAATACAAATCTTGTAAGGCAGAAAGGCCATCTTCAGTCTAACACTTACTAGCAATATCTCAACTCTTATGTTAGAAGTCTGCCTCCAAATAACCTTCTCTAGGAAGTAAGAACTACTTGCTAGAAGCCATCTGATGTAGGAAGGGGAGGGGAAAAGTAGGAAAGAGAGACAGAGGGGTAGAGATAAAAACAAAGATCATAAAAGTAGAAACAAGAATAGAGATCAAAGAAGTAGAGACAAGAAATAGAAGAAACCAAGGAAGAGAGAGGAAAGGAAGTCACAATTACTCAATTGCATTCAATTTCTCAAAATATTCATCATTCTATATTTTAAACAATAGAAGTAGGGTCCTTATATAGAGAACTCGAATCCTAAACTAAATTGGAAAGAAATATAACTTATTAAATATGACTTAAGTTCATAAAATAAAAGAAAATCTTAATCAAATAAAAATAAATCAAATAAAATCATAACAATTTCATAAATAATGAATCAATATTGTAGGTAATAGTTAAATATAATGGCTAATTTAAAAGAAATAATTAATTTTAAAAAAAAATTATAAGGTGTTCAAAGCACTTACCTTGAGCCTCAAAAAAGGTATACACCCTAAACTTAGTCTCGTGTCTATCAGAATGAGCCTTGCCTAGATATCTTAAAGCGCCTTACTTTGAGCACCCAGCCTAGACGAGCCTAGGCACACATGAGGCACACCTTTAACAATATTGAGTCTATGGCATCATAGCATAATCTACACTTTTCTAATGCATATCCATATCTAGAGGTATGAGGCCTATGGTATTTGTAGAGAGATAATTATAGCCATGTGACCGTCATAGAGTATGATATCAAGGGTTATTGTGGCAAGGGAGGAGCATAATTATTCCAGATTCTCGCACCACTAGATTGTTGAGAGAAGTCTCATGAGACTATGTGATAGTCACATGCCAAACTTGCGAATGTCAGAATACCTCGTGATACTTATCAAACCATTGGGAGCAGAAATACATTGACCTTAGATGCACAGCAGCAGAATAAGATCTGAGGAAATTCTTATAATATATTGATGTTACTAAAACCTCTCTTGAAATGAATTTAGAGGAATCCATGTAGTTATTGAGATTCAAATTCAGAGAAGTCATGTTACTACTGTTAAGATTCGGATTCAATGGAGTCCATTTATTAATGATCTGTTAAGCTCGTGTTGAGTCGTATTATAACTGAGTTACAGAGCTTTCAGGTGTTATTATTGTTATTAAGCATTGTTTATTGTCGTTATTTCTCTCACATCACAGCTTTCGATTAACCCAAAGGTGATTATTATTATTTTTTTATTGTTGGATATTGTAGCTTGCTAAGCGTTTGGTTCACTCATTATGTTTTTTTTATTTCAAATTAGTGCATGGGCGAGTAAGGCTTGCCGGTAATCGTTCTATCAGAGGTGATTTCAAGTTGAGGATCTTGGATCAAAGATTGTTTATTTAGGAGTACAAGCATTTCTTTTACGTTTTAGATTATGTTAATTGTGAGACATTTTTGTATTCTAGTTGGAGGATGATGCATCATACATTGGTTTACCTCAATGTTACAAGGTGTTATTTATGTTAGCTATTGATATTTAATGCTATGAGATTGTCATTGTAACTTTTTTTTTGTTTTGTAGATAGTATGGACAAACTGGGCTATGGCTGTAGATCGATTTCAGGAGTGCCACAGTGGTGGTACCAAAGCATGGGATTCTGTGTTTTTAGCGTAAAAGTTCGGTCAGCAGTCGTTGACCTAGTCCGGTCACCACAGGGGAGGATCATAGATTATTAGTGACAAGAAAGAAGAATCACAATATCTCAATATCAATTGAATTTATTAATGGCTACTCAAACAAGGAAGTTAATATTTTTATATAGAGAAATCGTATTCTTATATTAGTTAGGCATCTTGTTCTTGAAAACAAGAAATGTGTTATTAATTCCAAATACCCAAAATTTAGGCAAGATGATGCATCAGTGGAAAAAGATGATCTGGTTAAATTCATAGATAATGACACAGAATGACAGTCTAAGATGAATTTTCTTGATTAGTAATAATAATGCAAGCTATCGACAATTGAATTGCAAAAGAAAATTCATGTAGCCGATCTCACTAAATAGGATTTAAGACAATATTGTTGCATTCCTGAGTTCACAATATTTCATAGAATTTTTTCTCTTTAGGTATAACATGTCCAATGTTTTTTCATTACTTGCTCTCTTATTTCTATACTATGTAAAAGCATACCATACTACCCAAAAGGTTGGTATAAGGAAATAAGAAAGTTCTCTCTCTTTCTAATCTATCCTAATCTATCTACCAAAACCCAAGGAGCCCCAAAAAGCTTGCCTATTCTTTTATCTCTATTTGAACTTTCGACTTTTTGTTACACAGAAAATATTCTGTGGACATCCTATTAGAAAAAATTTAACAGCAACATCATCAGTCATCTATTAGAAATGAACATGTAGGTGCTTGCAAACAGTAAATGTCAAATCATTTATAAAGATTGAATCATTTACCAAAACAAGGATTCTAAATAAATGTCACAGTCATCTATCAAGATAAGGATTCCGAAGAAAAGTCACAATCTAACGTAAGTTGCACATCCCTGATAATATATCACTGTATACAAGCATACTTCTATCTAACCCTGGTCTTCATGGAGATTAAAAAATGGGGCTACGCCAAGGAAATAACTCAATCAGTGACTGCCAATTTCCCCAGCCTCCGGGCGAATTCCCCTCCCCATTACCTAGTGTGCCTCAAAAAAGAGCTTTTGCTCTCTGACTCATCACAGCTCTCTGACACTCCTTAGACGCCACCATTCACAAAATATTTTTCAATGTTTTCATCTTGGGAGCACTTTTTCCTTCTCTGTTATACACCTTAAACCATCATCCTTTGGTCTCCCCCATCAATTTAATGATACATATATCCCCTTTAGGTTTATTTTCCCTTTTTATTCATCCATCTCAAAAGAGCAAATAGAGAATTTTACTTGAGATCAACAGCATTTTACCTTATCTTCTTCTTAGCTTCAGTAATCTACTGGTAACTACTGAGAGAAGCATCTCAGTAAGAGTTCAAGTGACTTACGAGAACATGATCTTTCTCCAATTGTGTAAATTCTCCCAGGAAATTTGATATCGCTCAAATTTCAATGTTAATTTGGTGTAATTTGCAGTATGGATTGAATTTTTGAACTATGTTCAACTTTTGAAGAATGTGCCTTTAAACTAAACAAAATGGTAAAGAGGATCAATGTGCAAAGGCAAGGAGGAAAAAAGACTAGCATTATTACATCAATGACAAGAGGCAATGCGATAATAAACTAACCAAGAAAAAAAAGGATACCACTAACTAGCATCTTATCTGTCAGATACCACTAACTCAATTTGAAACATTTTCAGGTTACAACTACACAGAATCAAAACTAAGGCGATTTCCCAAGTTGCTGATGTTGAATACAGCTAGATCACCAAGACACAGTCCTGCATAAAAAATGCTGCTTCACAACTCTTCTTGCAGTTTTGCACAAAAAAATAATTTTTATTTTGCAAATTTAGACCCATAACATCATTGATTGTCCTCACCATAAACAACACTGTTCATTGTCTTCAATTGATATTTCTGATGACTACTAAAAGCACCTACACCACTAACATGACCAGAGTCTTAACCAGAACAAGACAGCCTTTTCAGGAAACATTTTTCTTTTCCTTTTTGTTTTTTGGCTCTAGAAATAATTCTTTTCTGTTCTTTTTTTTTTTTTTTTTTTTTGGGAATATCCCACTTTATTGCTTTCCAATCATTTGCCAGAATCAATGGCAACATATTACAAAATACATAAACCAATTTAGCATTAATCTAGAAGATCCAGATCCTTCACCCTAAATATATGTTGAAAGGAAATATAAAAATAGGATGGGATTAGTTAACCAATTATTTTAAGCCTAAATATAGCAATCAAACCGAAACATTTCATTAACTCTAATTATTAACTTCTGTGCCTGACTGTCAATTCGTTGTTAAGACAAGGATTAGTCTTAATTTTAATAAATAGCCTTCATTTATTGTCTGAAAATCATGTTTCTTTCTTCTTCTCTTTCTCCCCATTGAATATGTGCATTGAGTCACTTTTGGGTTTAAATTCCTTCACAAAGAGGACAAAGAGAGAAATATATGGACCGGTCAACAGGTATTGGATGCATGGCAGTTTTTGCCGTTTCAGGTGGTGTAGCACTTTTTGCCTTTCAAGCCCATAAACGACTTCTCTCAGAATTTATGAAGAAGATCGAATTTGAATTTGGTAATTATATTTTCCATCCTAATTGAGAATGCAAAATGATATGCTCTTCATAGTCATTTCTTCTAACATTTTATGTTTTCACCCGGCAATTCTGCAACTTAGATTAATTACAAGCGTGGGAATTTAACCATTTGATTTACATACATGAATTTTGATGCTTATGTAATGATTATAATAAATTATTGCTTTTCCATAATAAGTGTTTTAATTTGACTCTTAAGATCAAAGAAAGCTTATTTTTTTTCCATTTATTTTTCAAAAACTCCAAAACTTCAAGAATTTAAATTTTGATAAGGAATAAAAAAGATTATTGGATTATTTGGCTATTTGAACCTTCAAAAATTAGGAAGAACATGGGAAGTCTTTCGTCTCAGATTATTATTTTGCTTTTTTTTGGAAAGGATCAAAGAAATGCAATGGGCAGGAGAAGAAGAAGAAGGTCCGATTCACAGACGATGAGACAGAGACGTCTTGTGCCAACCAATCACATAAAATCTACTTGCCAAGGTCATGCATGAAGAGCTCTTTTGACCAAAAATTGGAGGGCACTATTCCTCCCAATAGGTTGGTATTGTATAAGGCCATTTTAGAATATAGGAACACTTGTTTCAACAAATAGAAGATGAGTTGTTTGTCCATTATTAGGAGGGATACTAGCTTATTCCTTCAGGAACAGGTCTAGTTTCCAGTTGTATTGTGTTGTGTTAATTAAATTTATAAGTTAATCTTATTTTAGAGTAGCACGATTTAATTCAAAAAACTATTTTTCATTGGAAACTAAACTAAAAAAGATTGCTGGCTTGACATCACTTGGGGTGATTTGGTTTAAGGTCTAAATCAGGTGCATGGTCTAATTTTTTGTTGGTTTATTAAAATTATAATACATTGCCTATATGACCCAGGAGAAATAACACATTTGCATATTTGGCAGGGTAAGCTTATGAATACGCTTTTGTATTTCACTCTATTAAACGCGCCATCCTATTTATCCCATGGCCTGACGTCTGCTATGCTTGCAATCCACATACATCAGCAACTTGGATCAGTTTAGTTCCCTTTGTTGCCTCAGTAGCATGCACAGGTTGCCTACTAACACTAGTTGTAACTTGTAACTTACCATACAGCAATCCATTGTCAGGACCAGTTGAATTGTGAGATCACTGCCGTGCATAAATTCACATGCATACACCAGCTTTCCTGAAAAGCAGAATAGAGGAAGATTTGCTTCTTACTACTACTCACCCACTTATCCATCTGGAGGCCATATTTTTCATTTAACCGTTAAGTCTTGTATCACCACTCAATTCAGTCAGCATTCTTGTTTCCACAGACTTTTCCAGCTTCTTGTTTCCTGATCCTCCAAATTCATACCCTTAAATAGAATAGCAAATATTTATTCACGATTTTTTCTAATCAGCATTCCTAGCACAACAATCACCTGATTTTCCTAACACAATTCTCAATTGACCATTATACTCTACAAGATCATCGGAAATCGCCCTGACACTAACATTGCCAAACAGGACCCAAGTAAAATCAATAAGATGCAAGAATTCTTCATTTGCATTTTTTGAAACCACTTAAATGCATCTTGTTCAAATTGTTTAGCAAAAGCACATCAAAAAATTCAAGGGGTCCCAAACCTTCTAATGGAAGATTAATATATATGTGTGTATGCACACACACGCATTTATATAGTTTGACAGGTAATTCCAAGTTCCATAGAGTCTAAATTCTTTTCCCTAGTTTTATGGATTCAAGTCCTCCCTATGCCCCTTTTAGCTTTGAGGGTCCACTTTTCTCCCTCAGTTTTTCTAATTTTTCACCAATGACTCACTTATCAACTACTTTTTATACAAATTTAAATAACAAAAATGAAAAAAAAAAAAAATTAAAGTTCAAGAGTATCAGTAGGAGAAGAAGGATATTGGTGAAATAGGGGAGAAAAGGAATATTTTTCATCATATGTAATCACGTGACAATGTAAAGTAGCTGATTTGCAAAAATTTTAATTGAAGACCCTGATAATATTCTTCTCAAGTTTTCCCATTGTTGATGCACCTCTATTCAATGGAAGTTTTGTACCCTTCCCACACAACATCTAATGTATGAGAGGCAAACCACATATTCCTCAAAGGATCATTTGAAGGCATCGTAAACCTAATGAGTCATTAACATTATCCAACCATATTCTTTCTTGTATAGTATACTTCAGAAATAAATTTAAGAAAATAAAAGGAAAGCCTCATATGTTCCTTGAACTTCCTCGATCAGATACTCATGTACACTTACCCAAATCATTGATCAAAATATATGCTGATAGTTTGAATATTATCTTCTATATGTATGGAATTAGGAGGTCCCTTTACCAAAAAAATCATGATATGTCATCATATTGGTGATAAATCCTAATATATAAGTTGATAATCAAAATATTGATTGATACGTCTAATATAGACAACATATCATCCAATAGTTTAAAATCCATGGTTGGCGAAGGCTAGAGCACTACATACTAATCAGAATTGGCAGTGAATCAGCAAGATCCCTATACATAGGGAAGATGAAATAATACAACTGACAAATTAAATTTACTATGAATAAGCTACCTGCCAATGCCGAGATGCCGAAGGTGGCTGGCTGACCTCTGGCAACAAGATCAGGTGAAATCTCAACACCCCTAACCTTCAAATCATAGTCAGCCGTTCTATCTGCAATCAGTTTAAGTACCTTCAAATAGTACACCCAAGAAAGCATCAAACAAATTAAAACAACGAAATCTAAACAACAACAAAAATTTCAACAGCAAGTTTTTCTGCTACAAGTTATTCAACATATTAATTTTTCTAAAGATTCTCCTTTTTTTCTCATTCTTCATTAGTTCACTTTGGTATTAAGACAAGGCTTCGAATTACAGCTAAGCTCAATTTACTAGCGTCCACCATATGTAAAATGCATTTCACCAAAACTTACCCACCAAAATTCACTGGTTTACCCATGTTACAAAAGGATCCACAATGTGCACAAGTACAAGAACCCAGCCTATCAACCCTGGATACATTTTTTTTTTGGCAGATTTTTTCTTTTTCCACCCTTACTGTCAAAAGATTTTTCTGAATTCAAACGAAAGCGTGATATCAACGATCGACTGCATAACTACACCAATAACACAATGATTGACTGGATTATTACACCAAACATATTAAAAAGGAGACTTATCTAAATCAAAGCTGATTCATGCATCAAATATAATATAATTACACAGTGATTCATCCGAAAACAAACGAAACCTTAATCCATATCACTAGCAAATTCTTGGGGATCAAGCATAGAATTAATTTTGACTATTATATTGCCGATTTAATATCTAGATAAGTCAAAATCAATATAAACTCTTATTAATTGCGGAAAGTTACATCGATCATTCTTTTGTGCAATTCTTAACATTATATTGCGCATGAAAACAAAATTGAGACAGAACAGAACAGAAACTACAGCATCTTGGCGTTTCAACCCGGTTCCAACAATACATTTCTCTGACTGAGAAAGCGGAACTGCTTGACTATGATCCTCAAGAAACGACTGCAACAGATTTAAGAGAGAGAGAGAGAGAGAAAGAAGTTAGTTCAAAGAGCATTACGGCAGTATCGAACCTCGTTGGCTAGAGTCCAACAGCTGAGAAGGAAAGGCGATAACAGAATAGAAAAGATGACCGTCGAGGAAGCCCATGCTGAAGATTGTTCAGTAATCCTCCCTGGTTCTTCTTCTTCCTTATGCACCAAGTAGAAGATTAAAGGGGATTGGGGAATCAGAGTGAGTAGAAATCGGGACCGGAGATGAGAATTAAATGGGCTGCGGGTTTGACTCGAATAGCTCCTAATCCGAATATTTATCCGGATCCTACGTACGGTAAACTAAAATTAGATTTCAAAAATATGGAATTAGCTCTCCAATTTAACGTCTCATATTTAAGTCAATGACACTCTAATCAAACAAAAATAATTAGATTGTTAAAAGAGATGATGAAAAGCTTCTAAATAACACTACTCATTGTCTTAAGATTTTTAAAGGAGAAAGTTATTAAAAAATAAACTCTTAATTTATAATTGATATATTATCGATGAATCCCATATTGAATATTTTTTTTTGGTCTTAAGAGAATTTATATTTTTATAGACAGTAAACTCATTTTGGGTAAATTATATAACCTCTAAATAAGTCATTGATTGTCTTTATTCTAAAGAGTTATCATAAATTACATTGGGAGATTATCTTTATAAAATGCTATCATTTGTTCTCCTTCTAAAGAATTAATATTTTTTTAACAGCCACGTATACGATGTGAGCTTAAGAAATTGTTCTTGATAGTTTTTCATATAATCGTAACGGGTGTGCCTTTCATCTGACAAGAATCTTAAAGGCTGCATGTTATTTAGTATAGAGATCGAACTATCGTGTTCATATTTAACATGATTTAATTTTATGTTGGACCTATCACTAGCTATGCAGTCTAAAGATGGAACTCAAGCTACGAGGATATGGATATGGCCCAATTAGAATCCAAACCCATTTAAGAGTTGTGTTTTTCTTCGTTAACTGTGCGGCCAACATTATCAAATCTGTATTGATATCAATTTTGATACATTATGCAAATATTTTCTTCAATATAAC
>JAODPA010115921.1:0-13199 GCA_025585075.1 Nepenthes mirabilis
CTTAAGACAATCTTAAATATAAATTTTTTTTTCATTTTCTCAATGGTTGATATTATATTTATAACATGAACGATATGAATTAAAACAATACATTAAAACAACTATCGAGTTTATAAACTAAATGCAGTAATAGCAGCCGAAATATAAATTGGGCTTCGAGAGCAAACATTATCCATCAACAAAGACTTAACGGGCAACGCCAAAATCGCTCGCTGGATCGGTAGAATTAACAGGCAATAAGACGAAGACAACGATCGAATAAAACAACCATGTAATGCTATCCATAAGCATCACACACTTCAGAGGATAGCCAAAATCATGAGTGATTAACATTGAAGGGCGACAAATGCAATCCCACGGTTAATGAACCGACAACTACAAGGAGGTGACAATCACAGGAGACGATCACTTATCTACGTGAGCTTGCGCCATAGAGAACCCTTGGACACCTGTAGGCACTTCACCCTCGGAAAAACGAACCCGGCCTTAGGAGGGTTTCCGCCGACCAACGAATTTTCGTATATGTCCTTGCACTCTTGCACCACCTGTTCGACGAAGATATGCACCGTTAAGAACAATGGAGACATCAACCCTATAAAACCATGAATGTGAAAATTATAGAAACCCATGAAATCTTTGCACTTCCCCATTGGGTTTTGGATGAATAACTGTGACATCTTACTTGGGTAAAATATAACTAGAGATCTCTATGGTTTTCTTTAGTTTTTTTGGCTTTAAATTTTTTGCTCTACTTATCAAATTACTAAGTTTGACACAAATTTAGGAAATTTCATACATTAAAAAGCAGATACCAGACATACACATCATCTGCCGCAGCCGAAACTTAAAAAAGAAAAAATGACAAAAAGCCTAGAAGAAGAACAGGAAGTCATTGCCAAAGCTCTTATAGCATACACCCAAAAATGAAGCAAATAAAAGAAGGTGTTTCAAAGGTTCTGTTTGTTTGTTTTGGGAAAAATAACTTGTTACAAAATATTTATCATATTTTTCAGTGTTTGGCAACACATGAGAAATGATTTTTCATATTTTTCAATGCTTGATAAATCTGAAAAAACAAGTCAATGGAAAATATTTTCTACATATTTTGCAGATTCTCGAACAGCCACCATGGGCATGTGGACAACCTAACCCCACCATCCGTTGGCCAGAGATGCCCCCAACAACATCACCGGTTGAAGATGGCAACACAAACAACCCCACCATTGATGGGAAATATCACCTCATCAACGATCAATCAACAGTGACCCAAAACATTTTCGTGGTGTAAATACCACCACTGACCAAAACTATCACCATTGGGAATATCGTCACAAGTTGATGACCACAAATATCCACAATCGCTAATCGATTTTAGTGGTAATCTAAATATTCTTCTTTCAAAATATTGTCCAAAGAAAACCTAGAAAATATTTTCAATTTGGCAAATATTTCCTACAGACAAACACAGCCCAAGTCTCATAAGGAATTAACCAGCTGTTTGGAGAATGAATGCAAGCATGATTAGTTTGCTCATGAAGCATATCTTCTACAAGATTCCAGATGTCTTGCTTCAGTGCTAAGCCACTAATTTTAAGGTCGTGTTTGGAGTATTTTTTAATTTTCTTCATTTCAATGTTGAATGCATTTTGAGACAACGGCTAAAAAGTCATAAATACCTCCTTAGCATCCTTCCGTGGTATCCCTTCTCTCACTGCCACAAGCTTCTCAACCACATCCGGCTGCAACCCAGAAAAAAATAAAAAATAAAAAAATTTGCACATTTCAATAATATTTCAAACCAAAATGGTAAAATGATTGCAACGAGGAAATATTCTGAACCTTAGGCTCCGTTTGTTTGTTCAAAAATAGCTTATCGGAAAATTTTTTTCATAGTTTTCGGTGTTTGAAGCGTATGGGAAATATTTTTTGGCATTTCACGCATATGAAAATAAGTTAACGGAAAATGTGAACTTGAATTCCAAAAAAAATGACTTTCCATTTTCAAAATGTAGAAACAATTTTCGGAATTTACCTATTACTTAGCATTGACCACTAAAATGCATTAATGAAAAGCTTTTACCCGAATATTAAACCACTGTCAGCTAATGATGCCCTCAACCCTATCATGAGCATCGGTTGGTGATCCCTCGTGCCATTGTTGCCAGTTTCTGGCCAGTGGCAACCCCATCTCAGTAGGATAGTTGAACAGTCTCTAATACCATTGTTTTGAATAGTGAAAAAGACATTCAAAATTTGATTGAGAATTTCATCATTTGTTATGTGGGCCTCCAGTCTCCAGCAGAGCCTGACCCTCGCTGCCTGTCAACGACTAGTGATGCTTCCGACCATACCACCAGTAAGAAATATCATGACTGGAAATATTTTCTCCACCGTAAAATATCATCACTGGTAGGAATACATCACCGCCAGAAATATCAACACCATCATGGACTGCAAATATTGACCATCTTTGATTGATTTGTGATGACAATTCAAATTTTCTTGTACAACCGAATACCAGAAAATATTACGAGGAGAATTTGCCTTCGTTAAAATCATTTTCTAGAATGATATTTTGTGTTAAAAAACATTTTTCAATTGGAAAATATTCTGTAAACTAACGGAGCCTTAATCCAGGACGAATACAAGGGCAAGAAGATTTAATCATAGTTCTTACCGGGCAGTCAGGTTGATGTTCCAAAATATTTGTGTAGACAAGTGTGAAAGCATCCAGACTCTCAGCAGAGGCAAGCTCTCTCAAGTCACTCAGTATTCTGACTCTGCTTTCAACTTTCTGCAGTCATTTTTTAATCAAGTATCACAACATCATTAGTGCCATATAACAACTGGACTCATGGACAAAATTATTGGTATTGGTATTAGTATTGACATTAGTATTGGCCATATCATACAAAATTTTTTCGCACATTAGAACCTGGGGGCATACATCACCCGATATATCAATAGATATTGGGCATATCAACCCATATCATAGATGAAAATATTAGCCCATATATCAATATCAGGTTCTTCCAATACTGATATTTTTTGATATTACTATAAAATCTCGATATTTTGCCATATCAGTAATATATTACATATATTAGTTGATATTTGTTTGAAAATTTATAATTCTCTAAAAAGCTTTTTCTTCTGATATATCAAATACCGATATGACAATGATTGATACTGATATGGACATTTTCATCCATGGCCGATATTCAAAATATCGGCCAATATATGACAATATATCGCTGATATGGGTAACATATCGTGATTTTGTCATAGTATTGGGAAATAAAGGTATCAGGGAGCCCGATACAAATATATATCAATAGATATTTTGCTTATTGGGTTATAATTTATTCAATGAGTGGCCATAACTACACCAAAACTTAAGTGCAATACTCACAGATACGCTTATGAACTCCCTAAAAAATTCAATTAGCACCTCCTCATCCAACCTCATCCTCTCAATGGTTTCTTCTTTTATATAGTTTTTCTGCGGAGACAAAAGGTATTGTCATGAAAGGCTTGAAGAAGAAAGACAAGCAGGAGAGGAAATCACAAGAGATGTTACTGAATATTACTTATTGCTCTTATAATGAACACATGCAACAGCAAAGATAATACCTGTGTTAAGAGATGATTGACATACATCACCACAGTTTCCTCAAGGCAAGCTTCGACAAATCTCCTAAACGATCTTTCTTCGATATACCTAAAGAAAGAAACAACTATTTAGAAGAAACTAGAAAGTCTTTCTTCGATAAACTCAAATTATTAGCTGCGATAATGTGGGGGAAGTATAGGCATATTACAACTTTTATCAATTTCTCTTAATAAATTATTCGCCACAATAGGATTTTTTTAGTGAATGTATAACAATTAATTACTCCTACTTTTGTAAAGATGAAGAAACTAATTATATTTTCTCTCCTAGTTGATGGGACTACAAATAAACAAATTTCAATATATTTATTTCTTTTCCACTTCTTCCAAGTGCAGGATAAACATAAGGGATTATAAGATTTTTTTTACCAATTAGGGTCCTCCATTCACCAGTCCCATGGGGATGGTATATAGTGTTCATAACTATTCCTTTTACTCTATGACATTTAGCTAACCAATGGTTAGATCCAGCTTTACTCAAATTTTTCTGGTTCAATCCAACATTCTCCACTTGTCCAACTATTGTTGAACAGTTTTTAGATATCAAATAGACCTCCTTAGAAGATAATTTTAATGTGGCCGATTTTTCCTCTTATGCAGTCAATTTCACTTCTGTACCCACTGCTCTAGCTAATTGCCTACCCTTAGGCACAAGCATACAAAACAAAAAAATGAAGGATGTGAATCACAGGCAAAAGAGTAAGAGGACAAAGTTCATGGACAAGGTTATTTGAGACACAATCATCTTCTTGATTTCCTTTCTCCTTCTAGTACATGCTTACATCAGTTGAGTTGTGCAGAACAAAGACAAATTTTTGTGTGCACGCAAACAAGCAAAGAACCCAATAGCAGGTAAATAAAGTAGTATAATAGAGTGACTCTTACAAAATCTGACACAAGAGCATTACAAAATCTGAACTCAAGATTGTAAAAGAGTTGTTCAAGTAGAGTGACTCTTACCAAAAGAGAAATAATGCTCAAGTAGAGTGACTCTTACCAAAAGAGAAATAATGCTCATAGAACTCATATATGACCTTTTTCAATTATTTTTCTATGAATAGGGAGAATGTGTAATTTTCACTTTTTTTTCTTTTCTTAAAAAACATTTCTTTCCATATATGGAAAAGAGTTGTATAAAATTTGTAAAAAAGTTGTAAAATAGAGTGACTCTTATCAGAAATGCATGGAGAAAATACTCACATCTTTATGTCTGTGAAGTAGTCACCGAAAGTTGCTACAAGGCACTCGGTCACCTGCCCTTCACACCATTCTGCAATACAAAAGCAGAAAAGTCAACACAGATGCAAAAAAGGTGTGTTTATGCAGGTGACAAGAATAAGGTCAAAATGCCGTTGAAGAAATCCTAGTTGAATTTTGGATTAGATGCAGTTTACAACATTGAGCAATAACTTGACACAACGGATGAAAACTCAGTATTGATATAGGTCGCAACTGCATCAGGCAATATTATGTTAGTATAGACTTATTGAGAGCAAAATTTTTTTGCGAAGCAAAACAAATGAACTGGGGGGAAATATCCGCCATATATCTCAAAATATTGTGGATCATAGACATCATGTCTTTTTTGTGGTATCAAGGTGGCTTATACTGATATATATTGATTGATAATTTGCATATTTGGCTGATATGTCATTCCACGGTTGCTATGTTGGGTAGTGTATAAAAAAATTTGCACACAACTAAAAGGACTGCCATCTATCGAAGAACTACAAAACAAAAGGTGTTAATCAGAGTCCCATATGCAAGAGGCACATATAAATAAGAACCAAATGATTTCTCATTAGATCCCCATAAACACTCGAGTGAAACTTCTGCCCAAATCATGGTAAACATAAAACAATAAATCTAGATTATGCAAAATCAAAAGATCCTATAAAAAGGTGCCCATAGTACCACAGGATTTATGCTTGAAACCCCATTCAAGAGTAACTCAAATCATTTAGCAGTCATTTCCTTAAGTGAAGAAAGCATGAATTGCCTTAGACTGTATAGTACAATGAGAAAATATAGTTCAATGAATAGAGTAACATGTGATAGTAAAACGATGAATTCGGGATGACAAAAACTAGGTTTACCTTTCTGATAAAGTTTAACAAGCAAATCCTGCACACCCGGATCTTCAAAAATGACAGCGACAGTTTGATGTACAGCTTCCTATAACAATGAGTAAATGATATAACCTCTGTTTTGCAAACCTTAAAGTGTGCTCTTCCTTCCATAAAAATAACAATGAGTAAAAAATTGATTTACAAAGAGGCATACAAGATTAAAGTATCTAGTCAATGTACAAATCGGATAAAGTCCAACCAACATTGATTTTAGAAATTGCATTTAGGATATAATACCTTTCTCCAAAGACAAGAATATAACACTGTAGGATTCTCATATAGACTAAAATGACTCTTATAGATGAATGTTATATAATTCCCAGATGCATAGTTATGCTTGATCCTCAAGCACACAAATGATAATCATGAAAGGTACTCACTACCACTTATAACTACATTTCAAGCTTTGTCTTGGAGAATTGCAATTCTTCAACCCAAATTTAAAACATGGAGCTATTTGGTTTAATACTTAACTCACACTCAGTTTCCACAGTATTGAGTTATCATCTAGTTGAACAAGAATCATCCAACGCAAACACACTTGCACAAGCAAAAACCCTTGTAACGCCCCCCACCCCCCCAAAAAAAGAAAGTAGAAAACCAGTCTGCAAACTTGAATAGTTCTCATTAAAGACACAGTGAACTGAATGGCCCACAACATGGAGAAACAGAAAACAAAATCAAAAGCAATTATGCTATAAGGAGGTAAACAAGCAAGAGTATCTTTGATAGAATCCAGACCACTGTCTAGAAGGGAAAGTCGATTCAGGCAAGGGCCATTAAGCTGCCACGTTTGGGATAGTTATCGCAACATCAATTTGCGATAACAGAAGGAAAAATCCAGGGAGAGGAGAACTTAAGGAGGCGGAGTCATTAGTTGGTTATAAAGACATAAATAGCAGAGTTATAGAAAACAAAGGAAATATAATTTAACATATATCCAACCCACCACCACCCCCCAAAAGAAAAGGGTGGCTAGAAGGTCAATAAAAAAGATGAGGAAACAAATTTGTGTTAATTTTGGCATAGCTGAACCTAAGCTTAGGTGCAACAGTAAGGCTGCTCCACTACTTTATTGTTTCCTGAAAGTTACATATTCAAACATCATAAACAACCAATCTACAAAATAAGGTAAGGGTACACCAATCCTCCCTAAGCAACACACTGTGGGAGCCTTGTGCAATCGGATCTCCATTGAATTCATCATTATTGCAATCTTTCTCTGTCTGGCATGCCATACACTTGGCCATCATCCGTCTTTTTCTAAGTTGACTTCATTGACACATTGCTTAGTGCTTTATCTTTCTTGTGAGCTTCATCCATTTTTTTCTTCAATCTTAACAGTAGGATGAATTTCCTTCCCAACTAAGCCTTCTTACATCCTTACCACAGATGTTTACAAATTATTATGCCAAGTGGAAGAGGAAAAAGTAGTCCTATTTTGCTAAAAGAAAAATTAATCCATCTGTCTTGTAATATAAGTAGTTGTGAATGGGGCAACTTTTTTCTGCAAATATATGCATCACGATTTTGCTCTTGGCAAAGAGGAACAAAACAGAAATAAGAAAAATATTCTTTTCTAAAGCCCTTTCAGCTGACCATGCTTCACATGGCCAGTATTCCATGAGCATGGGTGGGCTGACAGCTCAGCTCAGATTGCTCTGAGCAAAAAGCTTAGGTTGTTAGTGAATTGAGTAAGCTGAATAGTGGTTTTGAGTAAAGATATGATGAATTCCCCCACCTGGGGCAACTGGCAAAAATCAATGAGGCTATACAGAAGAATATGAACACGGGATATTCTTGATGATACAGCTGAGAGAGTTGATTCCGATAAAGTTGTTAACGGATGGTTAAATGAAACTAAAGATAGTTGGAAATGAATGGAGGCAGCACCAAGCAGCAATGTGAGACATGATAGCAGTCCAAGGATGAGTCCCCATTCAAGTTTTCTCAATAAAGGGAATAAACAGTCTCATCTACAGAGGAAAAAAAAACCGGTGAAATATAATACTGCTAAGACCTTGTGATTTTTAAGGTTTGACAAGAAGAATATAAGGCAATGACTTGTCCGACTTCTCTTTGATGAAGGTCCTGTCATATGTCCTTATCCGATCATGTCCCACATACTTGGAAACAATCTTGGTTGCTGCCTTACTAACAGTATAGCACTAGGGTTCTGTCACTAATAAAAATCTTTTCTCAACTTCTCAATCAGTAGTTGAACAATATTTCTGTCCTATGGCTCCATATTAAACTTGTGCACTTGATTCAGCGACTGGAGTATGCCTCTTGCTCCATGTTAAAGAATATTATATTGTCAGGTATGTTTAAATTACTTCCTAGTACTTTCTAGATTTGAGCTAGATATTTGGGAAGATATCTTGGTAAATTATAGGCGAAATATCTTTCGTGATACTTTTTTATGTGGGCCTTTATAATCTAGAAATTCATATATTGTACTTAGTTATGAAAAGTATTTCATTTCAATTAAATACAGTACAATTGACTTTGTCCATGCAGAGTTTTCCTTCCTTTGATCCATCATATGCTAAAGTCTTCCATTGCTGGTGGATAACTAGCCTTTTGTTACTGCCCACCGGA
The DNA here is from genome assembly GCA_025585075.1 of Nepenthes mirabilis. Lineage (NCBI taxonomy): Eukaryota > Viridiplantae > Streptophyta > Magnoliopsida > Caryophyllales > Nepenthaceae > Nepenthes > Nepenthes mirabilis. The sequence continues at coordinate 8,403 of JAODPA010115921.1, forward strand.
TCCTGACTAAATTTTCTTCTTTGTTCTATGTGCACTGTTACCCATTAAAGTTCTTTTTTCTTGATTTCTATTTGTTTAGTTATTCTCTCCTACGGTTGACTGCCATTTGGCTATTCCCTGCCCTGGTGTGAGCAGTGCCTGAACTAGTGAGTGAACCATGAGCAAGCTGCTGTTGTTTTAATGATCCCTTACTCTATTTCTCTGGTATTCAGATGAGTTCAGATGTTCAGGAGACTGCAGACACTAATGTTTTTGTTTGTTTGGTAGTTGTAGGAGATTGCACACCGGTGTTCATATTTGTTGATAGTACTGCATTTTGATTTATATTTGCAGACAGTTATGACTTTTCCTTCTTTTTGCTCTATCGAATTTTGATTTCTATACACAGATAATTGAGGTGTTTTTTCAAGACGGGAGATAATTGAGAACAAATATTTGCACAGCCACATATTTGCTTGTTGGAATCACTGATTATTTTCCAAACTCAAGCCTATATCTACAACCCATGTTTAGTTTAAGGAGAGATGTTAAAATATTAAATTTCTAGATTTGTTAGATTAATACCAATCCTTTATAGATTATTCTGCAATATTTAGAATAATATCAAGGTTATTATAAGTAGAATACCCTTTAGAAAGATTTCCTATTTAGGTTTTCATATTCTTAAAATCATCGTTATCTTAGTTATTAATATTGATTCAATTTAATACAATCAGCTTTATTCCTAACATCTAATGCTTAGTTATGAATCGGATTAAATATACTCAGCTTTATTCTTAACAATTTAGTACTTGGTCACGAGTATTATAATTCAATACAAACAATTTAATGCTTAACACTCTAAAAGGTGACTAAATTTCCACTAAGAAAAGTGCATGTGGATCATCTACCATATGATAATCAGGTACAAGGCCTTCATTCTAAACTGGTCATAGAAGACTTTCACAGGGGCTGATTTCTGTCATCTATGGATGCCAAAAACAGCACCTAAATGTCATGAGAACGGGGTCATGCATGAAATGACAACACAGCAAAAAAAATGAGATTGAAGGCTCAAGGCTGAGTTGGGTGGCTATGATACATTATTTATTCACACTTCCTCTTCCCATCCCCATCAAAAAATATAGAGATATGTGGACTTCAGTAATATTAATAGAGTAACCCTAGGCCAGTTTTTGGGAGCCCTCTAAACAATGAGTCACACAATTAAATGCATCACACATTAAGAAACATTGTCTGATATGAATGAAACTGTAGAAGAATATATCATGGAAGACAAAGTACTTGCGTCATATAATGCTAGAACTACTTTGCATGTGAAGGTAGAACTTGAGATTGACAAAAAAAAAAAAAACTTCTACATACTTTTGCAACCTCTAGAAATCCTTTGCATGTATCTTCAAAATTAACCTGTAAATAAAGAAATATGAAATAAATGCGACACAAAGGGAAGGAGAAAAAATCACAAATTTCATTCTCCACCTTTCTCAGAATTAAGCATCAATACAGGCATCAGGTTGTGAATTCCCTTAACTAAGGGACAGTTTAGGTGAAAAAACTTCAGTTATGAATAAGTAAAGTAAAACTTCAGTTATGAAGTAAGTAATACATAAATTCCCTCAACTAACGGACATTTTCACTTTTCTGTTTTGTGTAATAGATGATCCATAGATAAAACACTGGGGATAGTTAGTAATCAGCAACAAAGTTCAGAACATAAGGTAGAGATAAAAGAGAACAGTCCTAGTTTTCATTCACGATTGATCATAAATAGACAAAATCCCGAGACAGAGCAAGTTCATGATGATAGCTACTGTATCTGGAGTAGCTCGCAATGGCGGCAAGTTATAGAGATTCAACACTTGCCTAAATCTTTATTTGCTCTCTGATGATAAAATATCCTCTGCGTGTTATAAATAAAGCCCTAGCTCTGCTTTTTGTCACTTCTTTTTCTCCTATTTTTCTGTTGATTGTGTGTGTGTGTGTGTGTGTACTCTAGCTTTATGGATGTTGCATCCTTGACATTTATACATGCCCTAACTATGTTGTTGAATAGTTCTTTGAAGACTTCCTTGGGTTTTGCTTGTTTTCCCTAGCTCTTTCTTTCTCTCAGGCTAGAAATGAACCTCAAAGCCCTATCTTACGCCCTAACTCCCTATGAAAAACATAGCCGGAGATTGGTTATTTTCTTTCTTTTTTTTTTTTTTTTTTATTATTTCGCTAAGAGTAGTAAAAGACATTGACTATGTTTTCTTTTTGGTTCTCATCGCATTGTGCTTTTTTCTCTTGCTTTGAATAGCAATAATTATCTTTTCTCCAAAATGTCCCTGCCTTTTTTTTTTCTTTCGTAAATTGCTCCTTACTTATAACTAGATATCCTGGGGCAATTACAAAGTAAATAGTGGAGTGTTTGTTCCTAACTTTAGGTATATTATTGTTGTTTGGTAAATTGTATTTCCAAACCAATAAAAAACTAAGAATTTTAGCTCACCCTGTCGTGTCATGATCTAATTTTTAGAAGTATAACGTGTTGTCGTATCAATGTCAGTTTGGATACGTGTCCTGCTCTATGCTACTTAGACCTAGTGACATCCCCCCCCCCCCTCCCCCCAAAAAAAAGGACAAAAGCACAACAATTTGTTCAGAGCCAAAAAAAAAAAAAAATGGAGACACATAAGAAAAATACACAACAAACAAATAAGAAGATTACCTGCTCAGCATAGTTTGTTGGCAGAGCTTCCAGAGTGCTATTGCTGAGATCCATTGAAAGATCATAACAACGTAGGTTATTGTTGATCTGAGCAACACAACATTAATGAAAACATTTAAGCAAAGCAAGATCAGTAACAGGAAACAGCTGCACATTTGTGGGATCCACAAACCATAGCACACAGACGTTCTAGACCAATTTCTGAAGCAGGTTCTTCAAGCCTCTTCCTTTCAGCAGATTGAAAATCGATCATTACCTGAAACCATTATTAAGACACAAGTATATGACCTTAAAGATGAATAAACAATCATCAACAACAAAGAAACCAACTGAAACTCAATAACACACTATGCTAGAGTATACAACTTAACTGTCAAGCTAACAACGGCAAAAGCAAATATCAGCTAACAACTCCGCTCCACTAGTATAATCTTTATTGATCCTGTTAGCTTATATACAATCAGGAGCATGGATGTAAAATATCGATACTGTACAATCAAGGCCATATCAGTTGACATATATCTATATCGGATGTACCAAACACATGTTTTTTGCGAAGAACTTGGTGGCAAATGTCTGATGATATGGCAACATATTTCCCAATTTTGTTGTAGTATTGGGTGGCTGATGCCAATATATATCATCTTAGATTTCATTACATGATCAAGAGGTTTGTCAGGCCTTGGGCCACACAACACAGGGATATCCCTCCTCCACCCTCCCATCGTCAATGCAACTAGGATATCTAACCATGTTTCAGGGAATTGGAACAGTGCTAAGAGACTACTAACTAAGCTAGCAAACACCCTCATCAACATGATTATTATTATTTTTATTTTTTACAAAGATCAGTGCGTGGATATGTACCAAAAGAACACATACAACATGTTATGATATTTAAGAAACGCAACAAAGTTAACCATCCACAACAGCATATTATACAAAGAACTTGTTTTCATATTCATTAAGGATTTAACATAATTATTTCCCTCTATTGGTATGTAATATCAATTCCCATGACACATGAAAATCAAATTTTTATAGACTGAAAAGTTGTTTGAAGAAAAATATTCAGCACTCAAATCAATTTTCACTCTGCTATTTAATTTGGTTCAATTCAATATTTATGATGCTTCCTTCTTTTCCCCATTTCAATTTTAAACATATTTGCTGACAGAGAAATCATTTTCATGCAAACTTTTTATCACAAAAGAGGACTCTGTGTCATGTTGGGATTTTTGTAGTCTTAGTAAAATTGTTGGTTCAGTTAGGAGTTTGATAGTTGTTGTAGTATCAACAGTGGTGGAGTTGCACTAGCTTCTCTTGTTTTACGAGAGTGAAGCATCTGCCCAAAGAAACCTGAATTTTAAACAAAAAATTAGTTTTCCCATACATTCCATAGCCCCACTTTTCTTTTTAATAAGGTCATAGCAAGAAATATTTTGTGAGTCAATGGACGCTTTGATTTCTTTAGTGATCACGATTTTCAAATCAGCATTTATTCATTTTTATCACAATTTCAAATTGACAATAATGGCAACAACAAGGGTTTAATTCCACTATTTGGGGTCATCTAATAATTTACAAATTGAGCAAAGGAAAATAAAAATAAAAAGAAACAAAATGATCATAAAAAATGGATCCTGATTGTACTACCAGCAGCCTAATTCCCATCTCCATCACAGCACTTGAAAGAGGAACTGTCTAATCTGATAGTGTTGGGCGTACTACTTTGAGAAATAGAAGCCATATTGCATAATTAAGGGAAATTGCAGAAAAGTTCTCCTGTAGGTTTGATTCTTCTTAATTTTCTTTCTAAAAACAGGATTTCTAGACCATCCATGTTTACTACTTCCTTATAAGCATATTTCAAACCCAGAAAACTCAGAAAAAAGAAAAAAGGTATAAAGGAAAGTATTTTCTTATGTTTGGTTTATAAGAAAAAATGTGATGAAAAGTGTAAGAAATAATACCATTAAAGGACTGTAACAATTTTTGCTTTGTATTTCCTTGACAACCAAACAAATAAAATACTTTTATTTCAAAGTTATTTTATAATCATGTGACTTTTAATCTACATCTATATA
>JAODPA010115921.1:13298-47621 GCA_025585075.1 Nepenthes mirabilis
AGAAAGAAAAAAAAAAGAAATAACAAGGAGTTATAGTTGATAGGTTCTGAAAGCTCATTGACATATAAGTGGAAGTTGCGTAAAAACAGAAGTAAAAATCACTCTGCTAGCCAAATCACTCTGCTAGCACAAAACTATCTCTTGATTAAAACTGCCACAAAATGAATTTAAAGAAGAATCTGGAAATTATTGAAAAGTTGTCATCAAATAGCACATGTCACAGCTTAAACTTGCCTGGATAAGGGCTAAAGCAATTCTGTATAGCATGACATCAGTGCTATTTTCTCGGACAGTTTGCACTTGCTCCCCAAGAATTCTGAATAAGTCTACTGCAGCTGGTGTGTATAGCTTACCATCTTCGGCTTTCTTTGGTTGTTGTACTTTGTCAGCCTCCAGGATGTTCATGTACCATTTCTAGAAAGAGAAAAGCAAACAACAAATGCAGCATTTTGCTTCAAAGAGATGCAACATAGAAAGTACTATGCACTAGCAAAACAACAGCAATTTGTTAAAGTTTGGGTAAAAATAAACGCTTACTCTTGTTGTAGCTTGAATTCTTTCAACATATGCATTCATTAGGGGATCCATGGCCCCACTCTCAGAGCAAACTTGGGCTAAAGAATCATCTACACCAAGCCCAATCAGGTTTTCTTGGTATTCTACAACCCAACCAGTTACCTAATAGAAATGACAAATTTTATGAGCATTATGATAGACAAGAAAATCAATTAATCATCAATTAAAATGTAGTAATATGATGAGAAACAATTAAAGCTGAATGAATGCTTTCCATTGGTCAGGGGTGAAATATGGTATGCTACTTATTAATCTCAGCTCATGGTCGCTATATTCAAATCACTCCCCAAAGAAAACCTAATGAATTCTACAGTATGGAACTGCCCACCATGGATGTATTTGGGATGGTAAACAGCAGTGGACGGTACTAAAAAGAAAAAAAAAATGCTGCTAATGATTTTAAACTTGATTATATGGCTAGGGAAAGCAATTCTGCAGGTAAAATCAAAGTTAAGTTGGCATGATATTTCTGTGACAACTAATATCGATCGACATAGGTTCTCATTCGACCTGGATATGTCCAAACACAAAATGCAATAAACTTATGGCTGCCTTATGCAGCACTAGCATCTCCAGTAACAAACAGTTATATGATTGCTACCTGAATTTATCTTTCCCAGATTCTTTTTATCATCTAGGTAAATGCACTTACAAATATCAACAGAGCTTCCATCAACAATCATATGCTTAATTGACTTAAAATTCAAAAGAAAGTACCTTCAAGATCTCTATATTTGTAAGTTCATTTGCTCTTTCACTCAGCAGTCTAAGCATCTGAATAAACCGCTCCGTATATAGATTTACCATGAGTTGAAATATTTCGTATCTGCTAGAAAGGAAGGAAACCATTATGTTACAAACAAATTCAAGCTTGCATAAAAGTTACACAGATGAAATAGCAAAGATGCATATATAAATCCACGCATCTATAGAATTGACAAAATTTTACCCAATCCACCACCACAAACTTTTGGAGAGTAAGGCTTTCATCAATAAAACTGCACTAGATGGGAACCTATTTCAAATTCAAACTTGCATAAAAGTGACACAGATGACATTGCAGAAACACATATAAATCCACGCATCTATAGAATTGACAAAATTTTACCCACTCCACCACCACAAACTTTTGGAGAGTAAGGCTTTCATCAATAAAACTGCGCTAGATGGGAACCTATTTCAACCAGGAAAAAGGAGAAAAATGAATTATCTTGGTTTCCTTGCTGACAGATCATGAATAATCTTTTGCAGCTTCTAGCTCGGTATGACAGTACCTAAACTCAGAATCCCAATCAATGAAAAGCAAAATACAATTTATTTCTTTTTTTTCCTCTTTCCCTTTTCATAGTGCCCTGACCATCAAGGAAGGGATTGCCATATTGGATAGAACAACTACTTGAAAAGCAAAATTAATGTTTATCAATCTTGAACAACATTACAATATGAGTAAAGCAAGCTGACAGCAGTCATGAACGCATCGTGAAATTGAACTAAATATAGAGGGATTATTAAGAAAAAATTACAGAAGTGAAGCGATAGCTTTATCTTTAAAGTTTATGAACTGATATGAAGCCAAGAATGAGGCATACATGAATAGCGGATGTAAGATTAAGAGAGGACAAACCTTGGAGGGAAACAAGGAGCAACATAGTCATAAATATCTCCCAACTCCTCTCCAATCTGAAAATCAAGCAAGTAAAAAAAATACACTTTGAACGAAGGCAGAGGTAAGAAAAAATAACACAGAAAAATAAATTTACATGGTAGCATTATCATCCCTCATTTAGATATTATCCAACCCCGTTCATAAAAAATGAAGAGCCTCAAGCCATTTTATTCTAACAAATATATTACCAAAATGGATGGTTTTGTGTAAATTACTAGTTCTTCTAGAATTGGTGTCAATTAGGTGGCCTGTGGACTTTGTTGCTCTACCCAGTGCTTTTGGACTAATAGATTTTATGTTACGTCAATTCAACTTCAAGAAACTACTGAGAAAATTAGTTTCACTAGAAGCATCATAATTATTAAATTAAAATGTGAAGGTAACATATTCATCTGCATTGATTACAAATGAGTTAGATTTAAAAAACATGAAGAACAAGCAGAATGAGAAGGCACAATTTTAGCAATGTCCCTTCCATAACATGGATATTGGCAAAGAGGTCTGGACATGGGTTCCTGTAGTGTATCGTACAAGCTAAACTAGATGTTGCAGAAATGGAAACTATCAAGGGATACCAATCTCTTTTTTTTTTTTTTTTGGGAGGGGGGCGGGGAGGGGGGCTATGTAAATGGGTACCTATCTCACTTTTTATATTATTTGATTTTTCCTCTATTCTGCAGAATGTACAGCCAACACAGAGGCAAAAACCGTTAAATAAAATTGCCATCAAGCGAAAACCAAAATTGGTCGTTTTCCACTTAGGGGTTTGACTACATGGATGCTCTGAATCTTTTCAGTTATGTGCATGCCATTTCTTCTGCTAGCTTTGAGTATGAACTATGCTTGACAGTTGCATCTAAACTTTTCTGCAATCTTCCTCTACCCATTATTAGGAACATCTTCCAACCCTCAAGTATTAATATGGGTCCACTTGACAGTCTTCACTTCACTTGACCTAGCCACCTCAAACTTCTTGTGCAAAATGTCTTCCATTGGTGCCACTTTGACATTCTCTTGCGTGATATCATCATAAATATTATCGACCCATACAGACATATCTTAGTATCTTTATCCGGAACTACCATCTATTAGCATTTGAATAGACTGATGACAGGAAATAAACAAATTACATGTGCGATTCCACATATTAGATGAATTACACAATCAAGCTAGCGTTTCAACTGTCAACAAACACACTGAAACCCAAAGAATCCAAGATGGACAATCTTGTATCTATTTCTCTTTGTCTAGTTAAGATGTTCACCTGTGGCAGGAAAATGAATGCCAGATGCAGAGATCCCATTCCCATGTTTAACAATGAATATATATAATAACCTATAAACAAGTTAACATTTACTCACCATTCTACATTATAAAATAATTCATGATTATCTTTTTTTAGCTTTTCTATCACGATGAAAATAATTCATCATATCCCGCCTTTATGTAAACCATGCATGAAAAATTTAGATCTATTAATATTATGAATCAAATATCACCAAAGCCACAAGTCCTGAAAGTTGATCCTATGAACCCTCTTCAGCCATTCTTTGTCTAGGACACGGTCCATTTTGCTCAAATTTATAGCATGGAACAAAATATTGGTTAATGTGTCAAATATTGGCAGATATATATTAGTATTTGACACATCATTACAAATATCATATAGAACCGTGACAAAATTGTGATATCTCTGTCAATCATCAATACTTGAAATATCATCCAATATAGCTGAAATGTTAGGATCTCAATTTTGAGGGTTTTAATATATAATTTGTTCAAATAGGAATATAGGATTAGTTAGGCTTAAATTTTAATACATAAGTCAACTTTGATCATTTCAAAAAATATATTTTTGTGTACATAACATGTGATACAAGACCAAAATGGCCGAGAGAAATATGATACCAATATTGATATTTTAATGTATGACCTACAGTGACAACACGCTGTGGAAGTTAAAGGACAATTCAGCCTTTTTCACTACTACATCGCAAGTCTTCCTCAGTCTAGCAACTAAATTTAGATGTCTAAACTAATATCTTCTCCAAATATATTAAGATGGCCACAAAGAAGTTATGGAAGATGCTTCAACTTTGAGTTATGACAAAAAGTTCCTTCTACTTGGTAAAACAAATGGAAATGTTCCTGAATTTAAGAAATTTTTGCATACTGTTCGTGCTTCCTCCAAAGCTGCTACCAGGTCCTGGAAAACAAGCTGATGCATAACAAAATTAGAAAGTAAATATTAGTACAAATCAATAATGCAACATATAGCACATTAACAATGAAAGACTCAACTTCAGTGAGAAGTTTGTTGAAACGTCCTTCAACAGTAATCCTTATTTGTTCATAGCACTTATCCTTGTAACCTTTTCCATGAACCTTCAACTTTTGTTGTGTAGGGTTTTTATGAGAAGCTGTTGCCATGGTAGATTTTCTGCAGTCCAGCAACTGAAACAATTATCTATTATCGTGCTAAGGATCTATGATGCGAATCATTGCAAAGAAGGAAAGAGAAAGTGGGTGAATACAGTTAGAATGCATCCTAAATGCATAGCAGTACATATTATGAAATGAACGTGACAACCAAACTTCATTGCTAGCATATAAAAACTGAAATGATTAAGAGGTATTCACTTTGTATTTCGACGAGGATTTCCAATAGCAGCCATTGCACCATCTCCCTCGGCCTCAGCTGCCTCCTCAGCAAGTTGTTGATCAAGGATCTCTTGCATTTCAACAACCCTGGAGAGGCTAATATGGTTAACATGGCACCGTGGTATCAACCATTACATACTACAATATCAACAGCATCAATGGTAACATCCCTACTACATTGTATCAATCATTAAGAACACAATATCAACAGCAAATCTAGTCCATCCCTGGACAGGCAAATACAATTAACATGGACGATGGCATCCTCCACAGTCCAATACTTTTCTCTTGCAAGAAATGTAGCAGTCTGTGAAAGAATAGCATCAAAGGTCAAACTGGTTGATTAAATGCAAAAGGTATGTGATTTCTAACACTAGCAAACAAGTATAGATGGCTCACTAAGTTGATGGGTTGAGATATGCATTGGCAAACAGCCTCTATGAGCAAGAAATTTTTTAGGAAACCATCCAGAATGGTTTCGCTCATCTAACTACAACAAAGCAGAATAGCGGCAAAGAATATACATAGCAAATCCCACTTAATAGGAAATTGTTAGTTGGGACTTGTGCTTGTTTGATTTACAAACCTCCCCCCCCCCCCCAATCAAAAAGAAAAACTGAACGAAGTTCAAGTTCACTTTATTTTACATTTCAGTTATTCCAAATAATTTATCTAATTTAACATCTCAGTGGATGAAAGGAGATTGAAGTCATTCTTGCATATTTTAAAATATTTCACAATCTCTTTGTTTTCCCATTTTATGAAGATTATTGCACCATAACTGTTTATAGGAAATAAATTTGTTAAGTAAATTAATGTCAATGCAGTTGACATCACCCCAACATGTTGAATTGTTTTGGCGGTGGAGACAATTTTGAGACAATGAGATTAGTTGATAAAAATATGGCTCACAGTGTCCTCTGATAATATCATCGGACGACTAAAACATGTTTAAAATCTTTAACTAATAAGCAAGGAACACAAATCATAACAACTATTCAGTGTAAAAGGAAAAATATCAACTAGCTAAATCTGCATCCAGGCTACATACCTTAACGCACGAACCAAAGTTTGAGGACTGCAAAACAGATCAAATATTGCAAAAAAGATAATAAGCATTGCGGAATACTTACAAGAAACAGCATAAACCAATACATAAACAAAACTAATAAATACCAATAATGCAGGATTCACCAAGTTACAACAAAGGCACATAAAGAGCCAAATCCATCATAATCTATTATTTGACCACTCCATATAAATATAAAATCCTAAAGGATTATCCAAAACAACATGATTTGTAAATGTAATCATATCTAGAAAAGCTTTCATCCAGTACTACTGTGCTAAAGATAATGCAAAAATAGCCTATAAATATATTAAAAAACCATATTTTAAGGAAAATAAGGCATAAACTACAGAGCAGGATAGCACACAGGCAAAGGCCGAGGGAGGGAGGTATGGAATGGGAGGAAGCTATTACACCAATCTTACTGCACTACCTGAAGGATAATCCTTCAACTTTTTGTTGACCATTGATTGACAACCAGAAGTATTAGTACAGAATTAAGGAAGCCTGAACAGTTCATTAAAATCCTTTGGAATGCAAGGCTTTCAACAACAGACATTGTGGACCTTGATTCAAGTCCAGTTTGATTTCTTAACGACACTTACATTATTCTTCTTCTCCAAAAAATAGCTAAAAAACAGCAGGATAATTCAGGAAGGTACGGATACAAATATCTTGAAGAGGACAGCATTTTTCTTACCCCATTTAAAACCATAAACAAATTAAATGGATAACCCTTTCGATTGAATCTTGATTAATTATAAACATGGTTACCTAGGTTGTGACATGAGATCAAGGGGGTAAGAAAAGAGATGAGGTACATCACTAAGTCCGATACATGGTATGATGGTGGTGCTCCTCATCAGTATGCTATTTTCGTGCAAATGTTCGTTTGGTGAAGATGCTTGTTGAAGGCGCTACTTGGGATCATTGTACACCAGTGGTAGCAATAAATAGCATTAATTAAAAAAGTAATTCTGAATAGCATTTGAAAATCTTTATCAATACATTAATATTGTTTTTTTCTGAATCAAATATACTGTAGAATTGATATTTAATGTTTAATATATGAGCAATTTACATTTATATCTCTTCATCTTTTCAAATTTATGTAATAAAACAGCCAGCAACAAAACGAATCAAATAAATGGTCAATCGTCATGTCAATCTTATTAAAATGTTTTGCATTATGACAGAGAAAAGAGAGATAAAGGGTTAGGATTTTGTCATGCTGTCTTGACTAAAGCCTCCTTCTCCTCTCCCTCCCCCTGTTAAGTAGCAACCTGTTCACTATTGGAATAAGACCTAGACTGACAAACAGAGACAACCAAGGAGAAAATGAGAAGCATGGATAAGAATATTGGTATGAGTGTCGGTATCAGTGTTGGACGCAATTATATTGGTGTTGGACATATTAGACAATCCATATTGGTATCGGATTTATTGGAAGAAAAATAAACATAAACCAACAGAGAAATATTGGCTAATATATCGGCCAAATATTAGTCATGTCAAACGATATTTCAAATATCGGCTGATATCATTGTGATATATCACCGATGGCAACACATTGCATTATTGTCGTAGTATTGTTATATATAGATATCGGGAACCCGATACCGATACATAAGTACCAATATTTAAAATATTGGCTGATATTTTCATATATCATGAGTGCTGCTGGTGTGGCATGAAGGTGATTCACAGCCAACTTCTCTCCCTCTTTTTAATTCCTGCTCTTTTTCGAAGCTACCAGATCTTTCTTTTCTGCCAACATAAACAAATCTAACAATAATATCTTCAGCTCCATTTACACAAACAGAAGTCTTAAAAAAATTGAACTGGCTGGCCCATTACCCACCAAAAAAGGACACAAACTCGCCAAATATTTCTCAACCTCTGCTTATGTTTTAGTAAACTCCATGTCATGAAACAAAATCATAGTCACTAAGTGACAACGGTCATGGTCGCAATAAGGTTGGAGCACACATTACATAACATGTCACGTGACTCAGACTGTAGCAGGGCCTGATCTTTTTTAAAAGGGCTCCTGAATTATTACAAGATTTTACTAGCCAAAGAAGTTCTCTTCGCCCAAAAGAGGGGATACAGTTTCTTGGTGTTAAAGAAATTTCTGCAACTTTAGTGTTAAAGACCTGCAAAAAAACCACATGTTCACAATGACAAACATACCCATTTTTAATAACTTTGAGCAAACATCTGTAAAAAAACTTTGAAGGATTTTTTGATGGAAGTCCAGAAAATCATAGTTCATTTTGTTTGAGGGTAAGCCTGATGAAAAACCAATAAAATAATACCAACAACCATCTTAAAGGAATAGGCAAGTCTATAATTTTTGAAAGAGCTAGGGATTCCGTTATGAAATTTGCTCTAAAGAGTCTTGTCCCTGAATGTACAAGAATCTATACATCATCCTATTTGAAACATGTGAAAGTAACCATTGTCACAATGGAACCTTTTAAGATCCTTATTTGTAAATGAGATTATGCATTCAATGTAAGCATTTTCCTTTGAAAGTGTTTCTAGAATTAAACCACCCATTTTGGAAAGCAATAAATTAGAACATATTAATAAATGCACAAAGTGGAATTATGGAAATATAGCACGAATCTCCAACATTTCCTAAGGCAGAAAAGTAGGTACCTATGTTTCGAAAGCTTATAGAAGTTGCCAATTTGGGCCCATAAAGTCTTCTCAAATGTCTCCCATGTCCGATCTACATCTTCAAAATATTCTCTGAAAAAAATTAACCATTAGAAGTCCAAGGACCTCATGTAATAAAGAAAGTTAAAAGTTCGCTGAATTGTTGGATCTTGATGTCACACAACAAAGCCATATTGCTATATCGATCTACTGCACTACGCAAATGGAATGATTCATACTGTTTTTCATAGAAATGAAGTTGCTAAATTATGGTGCAGTCCATGTAGAAGAATATTGCTTCAATGGTTCCATTTTTATGATGAAGAATCTCCTCCCCCTCTTTACCATCCAACACGAACAAACTCAGGATCCATGTTCCCTCCAGCAAGTGTCATGGATCCTGTATGTTGCAATCAAACCAATCTCAGACGGGCTACAGGTAGATTCACTGGTTTCTTGTGGAAGTAAAAGGGGAAGGGGAGTTCAGGGGCAAGGGATGAAGACGATGAACAGTAGGGAAGGGGAAAGTTCGAGAGACAGAGAGAGAGAGAGAAGACAGACGAGAGAGAATCGGGAGAGAGATAGAGAGATGGAGAGAGATTGAGTTGGGTAAAAATGTTCCTTCCTTTCATTACAGGCGTAGCCTTACAATTATAGGGGAACGGGTAACTGAAAGAAACGGGGAACGGGAAAACGGGAAACGGTGTAATATTAGGCTCATAACATTGTCCCGTCCATCAAAAGAATCTTATCCTCAAGGTTATACACGAAGATAAAATTCGAAAGCATCAAGATCTAGCACAGCTCAATATTTCCCCAGGTCTCATTGTCGTCTGCATTTGTCGTAGCTCCACTCGTTACCCCGCAAGATGTTGACAGAGTGTTCAAACTGGCTGCACTTTTTGTACAACATTGTTGCTGTCTGCAGTGCATCCAAATTATTAGGACCCAGTTGAAATATCTGCTCATAGGATTCAGCAGCTTTCTCATAATTTCCAATCTCTATGTACCGTGAAGCACAATGATATCTAAGAGTAAGATCTATTGGGTCAACATTTATTGCTTTAGAGAGGCAATACCAGGCTTGACCAATATTTCCTTGCTCTATGGACCAGGTCACAAGAGATTTCCAGATAGAGGAATCCTTTGGGCTCCCAAATGCAGCAATCATATAGCAGCCTGTAGCTGTCTTTTTGTCGCCGAATACATTGTAGACAAGACCAAGCGTATGATATGGATGGGGTAGATTTGGTGCTAGCCGAACCACCTCTTTTAGCACACCAATGGCCTCAAGATCTGGTCCGCCAAAATCTGCCAAACTACCACATTTCTCGCCATCTTCATCCCTCATTACCACAGCACTAGTGATTTTCCTCATGTCTTCGTTTGTGGTTACTTCAAAGAGATTCCTGACATAAACATTTTCAATGAAAGAAAGGGCACGCCCAAGATATAAAACAACCTTTTCCTTTTCAAAAGAGGCCAGCTCGACTTCATAATGCACGGTAGAGCCAAGGGCATATTCATGCACTATTGACAAGAGAGCATCCTCTCCTTTCCGCATGGTCAATACCACTCTGTCCAGCCCTTCAACACCTTGCTCTTCTACAATCTTGGACGCAAACAACTCCTCTCCATCACTATGGTTTTTCCTTATGAAAACGGTTTCCTCTTGTAGCGTCCCCTTATTACAGCTTACATTGAGCTGTGCTTCATCAAGTAAAATACCAGCATAATGCGCTTTAACCTTATCACCCTTTTCAAAAATGACCCAGCCTTCACCTTCTTTGGCAAGCCTCGTTTTAAGGCCTGCTGTATCGATCTCCTTCCTTTTTTTATGAGCCACAGCCTCAATGGCTCGGAGACGTAGGAAATCTGCAACCTCCTTCACATTGAAAGGAGCAGAAAATACTCCAGGTGTGCTAGTGATGCTGGCAAGAAGCGTGTTCTGTTTGCTGTGAGTATCCAATGTTGAAGGCAGCAAGCGCACATCCTCTAGCACCGGAATTGACAGCAAAACCATTTTCGGAAATGAATCCGTTGGGGATGCAGTGTCGTTGGGGTCGGCCTCTACAATTGGAACGAGAATCTGACCACATTCTCGATCCGCGACTACATCTGCCGGATTCAAGTTCTCAATTGACAGATCGGTCCAAAGGCTGTGTGGAGAATGAAAATTTTGCACAGTTGTGGTGGCATGTGGCTTGACGATTTGGAAATCAGGAGTTGCAGTTAAACGTGCTAGGAACGAATTAAGGTATGGAAACAACGGTGGCTTAACATCTTGTAGTGGTTGTTTCTCATCGCAAGACACGGGTTGACAAGTTTCAGTGGAAGATTTTGGAAATTGCTCAATGATGGAAACATGAGATGCGATACCTGATGTGTTTTGTGGTACGGTCACCTTCAATTGCTTTAACTCCCTCGTCATTGCTGGAAAGCTAGGGATTGAACAGAAATGTGAAATTTCTGTGGGAGGCAGACGAAGATGAGAGGACGGGATGTTAATCGAAGCGAAACTTGGAGCCGACCGGGAATGGTGTTCGATTCGTTGTTGGTTGGGTCGTGTTGACCCAATTTGTTCGGAGATTCGATCAGGAATGGCTATCCGAGGAATGGATGGAGTAGGTAATAGAGGCGGATTTGTAGAAGGTAAAGTCTGGCGTTCGATGCGAACCAGAGCTTGGCGTATCTCTGAAATGGACTGCTGCATTGCACCGCACGTCTGTGGGAGCTGTTCAAGGGACGAAAGGCGCTCTGCATGTTCTCGCAACTCCTGCATGATACTGGAGATGGACTCCTCGTGAGCCCTGTACCTCGTCTGCATCCCTTCCGCCATGCTCTCAACGAGAGCACCAATAATGTTGCAATCAAATCGATCTCAGACGGGCTACAGGTAGATTCACTGGTTTCTTGTGGAAGTAAAAGGGGAAGGGGAGTTCGGGGGCAAGGGATGAAGACGATGAACAGTAGGGAAGGGGAAAGTTCGAGAGACAGAGAGAGAGAGAGAAGACAGACGAGAGAGAATCGGGAGAGAGATGGAGAGAGATTGAGTTGGGTAAAAATGTTCCTTCCTTTTATTACGGGCGTAGCCTTACAATTATAGGGGAACGGGTAACTGAAAGAAACGGGGAACGGGAAAACGGGAAACGGCGTAATATTAGGCTCATAACACTGTAAGACTGGGGTCTACAGGCAGGAAGGGAATGATCACACAACCAACATCAGACCCTAAGTTGCTCTCACTAACTAGTAACTACGTTATACCTATGGGGTAACATTCTATTCTACTCAGTGGAAAATTTTACAATTGGTCTGCAATTGCTATTATAGATTAAGAACTACTTATCCCCAATGAGAAATAAAATGCAAGACGTGATCAAAGCTCAAAACTCCTAATCAAGGTGCTAAACTTTCAAATAAAGATGCACATTCCAACACTTGCAATTAAGTTTCCTCCAACAACCCATAAACCCATAGCTTTCCCAAATCCAATAGATACTCAACTGGGACTCCATCTGAATGAAGTCCAACATGTAGTGCCCCTAAGTTGGCCTTAACAAACTGAAAATTTAGTTCTAGAGAAAAATGGAACCATCGATTTCAGGATTTTGTTGGGATCACTCCCATATGGTAAAATGCCAGAATGGAATGATAGGAATGACCGGTATGGATTTATCGGTATGGTTTTTTCGGAATGAAATTCCGGAATGGAAATTGGCCGGAACAGAAATTAGCCGGGATGGAATTTTCGGAATGGATGGAAATTCCGAAATGGATAAAATTCCAGAATGGATGAAAATTTCCAATATGAAATTCCAGAGTGAAATTTCTGGAATAAAAGTTGACCGGAATGAAAAAAGGCCGGAGTGGATTTGCACTTAGCTAAAGAAGTATTAAGGTTTGGAGTGGACTTGATCAACGCCTGGGAACTGTAACTGGAAAGTTGGTCACTTATAATATCTGCGCAAGCAGCTTTTCAGAAAGAGAAATTGACTCTTAGAGCTGGCAACTGATTGATTGAGCAGGCCAACTGCACCTGGCAGAATAGCGCTTAGTAGAGTTGATGGCAGGTTTTACACATATGCAACCTACCTATTGAGTAGGTGGCAGCCAAGTCAAATTGTATATATGTATATGTATGCTAGGCATGCAAGCAAAGAAAGAGTAGAGGAGTGAGAAAAGAAAAACGTAACAAAGAACAAGGAGTAGTCATTCATTACTCTTGTATTATTATTTTTGTTTTTTGTTCTCGACTCTTCGAGAGGTTTGTGCAACTAGAGAGGGTTTTTGTAACCATACTCACATAATGAATTTTTTTTTTTTTTTGAACTAAATGTCCCGTGGTTTTTTCATCTTATTTTGGAAGAGGGTTTTTCACGTAAAAATTATATAATCTTCCTCTTTCTCCTATATTGTGTGTGTGTTTGTGCATATCATCCTTGTCCGACTCGGATTTGTCCGACTGGCCATTATCCTTTTTCCCAACGAGTGGTATCAGATACGCGGTTCTTTGGGCCGGTGTTAAACTTTGCTGAAACCAATAAAGGTAGGAAACAAAATGATTTGTTTAAACGGGACAAACTACGATATGTGGAAGAGCAAGATGGCTGACTTGCAATTTGTAAATACCATGCATCTCCCTATGTTCGTGACGCAAAAGCCCGAGGCGAAGTCAGAGGAAGAGTAGGGCTTTGAGCACAAGTAGGTTTGCGACTACATCCGATAGTTTGTGGATGACAATGTCTATAATCACATCCGAAATGAGACGGATGCGAAGACGTTGTGGGAGAAGCTAGAAGCTCTCTATTCTTCTAAAACCGGAAACAATAAACTATTTCACTTGAACAAGCTGATGCAAGTGAAATATAAGAAGGGGACGCCCGTTGTCGACCACCTGAATGAATTTCAAATGTGTGTTGACCGGTTAAATGACATGGGCATAAAGTTTGAAGATGAAGTGTTGGGACTGGGGCTCCTCATGACCTAACCGGACTCCTGGGAGGTGAGATGGATCACTATTGCCAATACTGCTTCAAATGGCATGGTGACCCTTGAGATGGCGAAAGGAGCTGTGCTGAATGAAAAGATGAGGCGCTGGTCGGTGGCTTCTTCCTCCTCTCAGCACTTTGATTTATTAGTGACGGAGTCCAAGGGAAGGAATAAAGGGCGTGGCCCTAAATCTGAAGAAAAGGTATGGAGTAAGTCTCACTTAAGGTATCAGAACCTTGAGTGTCATTATTGTGGCAAGAAAGGCCACATTAAGAAATATTGTTATCAATGAAAGTGCGATAATAATGGAGATGGCAAAAAGAATAAAACTAAAAAGGGACGAGGCAAGGAAAATGTCTCGAGCTTAGTTGTAACTGAGGGTGACCTCTTACTGACCTGTGAAACGGATGATGTGATAAACTTGACCGACCATGAGTCTAATTGGGTGGTGGATATAGATGCCTCACTCCATGTCACATTCAGAAGGAGATTGTTCTCGTCTAACACTCTGGGAGATTTTGGAGTATTAAGAATGGAAAACGAAAGAACATATTGGGTTATTGGCAGAGGTGACAAATCACTTGTCACTAGCAATGAGACCCGATTGCTTTTAAGGGGCGTTCGATACGTTCCTGACATTCGGATGAATATAATTTCAGCCGGCAGACTGGATGATGAAAAGTTTTGCAGTACCTTATGTGAAGAAGAATGGAAATTGACCAGAGGGTTGGCCACTGGTTGTTGCACATAGAGAAAAGACCTCTGGCTTGTATGTGATAAAAGTATCTATCACAGCTGGAGAGATTCATATGACAAGGAGTAAGTAGTCGTCGAACTTGTGGCATCGTCGGCTCGGTCATATGAATGAGAAGGGATTGAATAATCTGGCTGGAAAGGACCTTCTCCAAGACATTAATGAGCTGAAAACCTGCTCACATTTCCTGGTAGGAAAACAACGACGAGTTATATTTCAAGGAGGCTCGTCTGACAAAAAGACCGAAATACTTGAGCTGGTACATATAGATGTGTACGGTCTTTTCAAAGAAAAATCTTTTAGAGGAGCACAATACTTTGTATCATTTATTGATGATTATTCAAGGAAGGTTTGAATTTACCTTTTCAAGATGAAGGATCAAGTTGCCGGCATTTTTTAGCATTTTCATGCTCTTGTGGAGAGGCAGACAGAGAAGAAACTGAAATGCATCCGAAGTGATAATGGTTGAGAGTATCTCGGAGCCCTTAATGCATACTGTCAGATTCATGACATCTGGCACCAAAGAACGCCATCGAAGACACCACAGTTAAACGGGGTGTCAGAATGCATGAATTGAACACTGAGGGAGAGAGTTTGAAGTGTGTTGTCTGAGGCCAAGCTGCCCAATTTGTTTTGGTGAGAAGCATTAAAAACAGCGGCCTACATCATCAACAGATCGCCAAGTAAACCTTTGAATGGCGATGTTCCTGAACAAGTACAGTCTGGTAGGAAGGTATCCTACGACCATCTTCGAGTGTTTGGATACAGGGCCTCCGTCCATATTCCAAAGGACGAAAGAAGCAAATTAGAGTCGAAGTCAAAGGAACGCATCTTCCTCAGCTATGGGGAAGATGAGCTTGGATATCAACTGTATAATCCTGTTGAGAAAAGGCTCATCTGGTCTAGAGATGTTGTACTCTTGGAGGATGAGACCATTGTAAACATTGGAAAAGAGAAGGCATTGTCTGGTACCGGTCGGACAGATGAGATAAGTGCTGATGTTATCCAATCGACACCTGTTCACAATGAGGTCAATGTCCCAGGTGTGACCGAGGAAAATGATGAAGCAGTCACAGCGCTAGATGAAAACGAGGATGACCTCACTCCTCAGCCGGTCGAGGAGGTTGCTCTCCATAAATCCTTAAGAGACCGAAGACCCTCTGTCCATCTGTCATCTAGTGAGTATGTGTTACTCACTAATGAAAGAGAACCTGAAAGTTTTGAAGAAGCCATGGAGGATGAACACAAAGAAAAATGGTTAGAAGCCATGAATGATGAGATGGGTTCGTTGCAAATAGTACCTGGCCAGTCCGCCATTGTTGACGTCACCAAGAGATGGAAAAGAGTTGTACCTCTACCTGGCAGTGTTAGAGGTGGCTTTTAACTCTATTCTCATACGCCAGAACTCCAACACATAGCGGTTGGTATACTATGTGAGCAAAACGTTGACCGATGTAAAGACACGTTATCCACGCGCTGAGAAGCTCACTCTGGCACTTGCCTTCTCAGCTCGAAAATTGAGACCTTATTTTCATACTCATCACGTGGTTGTCCTGATCGAGTAGCCGTTGAAGGGCATCCTTCAGAAGCCTGATATTTCCGGACGACTAGTTAAGTGGGCCATCGAGTTGGGAGAGTTCGATATTAAGTTTCAGCACAGGTCAGCCATCAATGGGTAAGCCCTGGCTAACTTTATCGTCGAGACCACAACCCCAATCGTTGATGAGCACCCCACTGAGGATGCAGATCACTACTCAAAAGAGTTAGAATGGGTCCTCAACGTGGACGGTTCGTCTACCAACTCCTGGCTGAACTACCAAAAGGGAAGAGAGCCCTAAAGAACAAATGGATCTTCCGTTTGAAAACTAAGGTAGATATCTCGCAACTGAAGTACAACGCAAGGCTGGTGGTGAAGGGCTTCAACCAGCGCAAAGGGGTCGATTTTGATGAAATTTTTGCCCCAATTGTAAAAATGTCCTCTATTCGGGTGGTGTTTGGTTTGGCGGCTGTCCTAGATTTG
This sequence comes from Nepenthes mirabilis, assembly GCA_025585075.1. Taxonomy (NCBI): domain Eukaryota; kingdom Viridiplantae; phylum Streptophyta; class Magnoliopsida; order Caryophyllales; family Nepenthaceae; genus Nepenthes; species Nepenthes mirabilis. Next base: position 29,701 of record JAODPA010115921.1, read on the forward strand.
GAAGTAGAACAGCTAGATGTCTGGATAACATTCCTCCATGGTGACCTTGAGGATGAAATCTATATGGAACAACTCGAGAAATTTCAAGTCAAGGGGAAGAAATGACTGATGTGTCGTCTGAGGAAGAGTCTGTACGGATTGAAATAGGCTCCAAGACAGTAGTATAAGAAGTTTGAGTCTATCATGGGTCAGTCAGGAATACAGCAAGACTACTTCGGACCACTGTGTCTTTGTACAAAAATTCTCCGAGGATGACTTCATCATCCTTCTACTCTATATGGACGATATGCTCATCGTTGGACAAAACGGTGTTCGGATTAAGGAGTTGAAGTAGTAGCTTGGGAAGTCATTTGCCGTGAAGGACTTGGGGCAGGCGAAGCAGATTCAGGGTATCAGAATATTTCGCGATCGCAAAAATAAGAAATTGTGGCTGTCCCAAAAAAGTTATATCGAGAAAGTACTCCAGTGCTTTAAAATGGAGAAATCCAAGCAAGTGAGCACCCCATTGGCTAACCACTTCAGTCTGAGTAGTCAACAGTATCCGACCTCGGATGTTAAGAAGGCTACCATGAGAAGCGTATCCTACTCTTCAGCCGTAAGGAGTTTGATGTATGCTATAGTGTGCACGAGGCTGGACATTGCACATGCTGTCGGTACTGTTAGCAGGTTCCTGTCAAATCCGATGAAGGAGCATTGGTCAGCTGTAAAGTGGATCTTGAGGTATATTTGAGGAACTTCCAAGATGTGCTTGTACTTTGAAAGTGACAAGCCTCTTTTGGTCGGATATACTGATACTAATATGGCAGGTGATATTGACTCCAGGAAGTCCACATCAGGGTACCTAGTGAAGTTTGCAGGAGGTGCCGTCTCCTGGCAATCAAAGCTACAAAAGTGCATTGTCCTCTCCACCAAAGAGGCCGAATTTATTGCTGTGACGGAAGCAAACAAGGAGGTGTTGTGGATGAAAAAGTTCATCCAAGAATTTGGCTTAAAGCAGGAGAAGTATATGATACTTTGTGGCAGCCAAAATGCCATACATCTCTACAAGAACTCCTTATTCCATTTAAGATTCGTAATATATTGATATTAAATACCATTGGGTAAAAGATGTTGTTGACAAAGGACTACTGCCACTGAAAAAAGTCCAGACTGAAGAAAATAAGTCAGACATGATGACGAAGGTATTGCACAAGGGAAAGTTTGAAGTTTGCTGTGACATAGCTGGTCTGACTAATTTGGTTCCCACATGGTCGTGAGGGAAAATTTGTTAGGATCACTCTCGTGTGGAAAAATACCGGAATGGAATGACAGGAATGATCGGTATGGATTTATTGATATGGTTTTTCCGGAATGAAATTCCGGAATGAAAATTGACCAGAATGGAAATTCATTGGAATAGATTTCTGGAATAGAAATTGACCGGAATGGATTTTCAAAATGGAAATTGGCCAGAATGGAAATTAGCCGGGATGGAAATTCCGAAATGGATGGAAATTTTCAATATGAAATTCCATAGTAAAATTTCCTGAATGAAAGTTAACCAAAATGAAAGAAGGCCGAAGTGGATTTGCACTTAGCCAAAGAAGTATTAAGGTCCAGATGGACATGGTCAACGCCTGGGAACTGTAACTGGAAAGTTGGTCACCTACAATGTCTGCGCAAACCATTTTTTAGAAAGAGAAATTGACTTTTAAAGCTAGCAGCTGATTGATTGAGCAGGTCAACTCCACCAGGCAGAATGGTGCTTAACAGAGTTAGTGACAGGCTTTGCACACACGCAACCTGCCTATTGGGTAGGCAGCAGCCAGGTCAAATTTGTATATATATGCATGCTGGGCATGCAAGCAAACAGAGAGAGTAGAGAAGTGAGAAAAGAAAAACGTAACAGAAAACAATGAGTAGTTATTCTTTACTCTTGTGTTCTTGCTCTTATTTTTTGTTCTCAACTCTTCGAGAAACTTGTCCAGCCAGAGAGGGTTTTTGTAACCATACTTACATAGTAAAATTTTTTTTGTGGACTAAGTGTTTCGTGATTTTTTCCTCTTATTTTAGAAAAGGGTTTTTCCATGTAAAAATTATATGTTTTTCCTCTTTCTCCTATACTGTGTGTGTGTTTGTGTGTATCATCCTTGTCTGACTTGGATTTATCCGACCGGCCATTATCCTCTTTCGCATCAGATTTCCCAAGCTCGTCTATGAATGCATGACTCCCAACATTCCACTAATATGCAAATTCAACATATTCCTACAATGCAACAACACCTGTCCCGTAATTTGCGTACAAAAAGCTAAGAGGCTCTATCTTTCATTCTAATGGACCAAGAATTTATAGTATAGAATTTCTTCACAAGTTAATAGAGTGATGGATGATTGAGAATAACATATCCCCTCTACGGACAGCAATGGCTATATAACAATCAATAAGAAAGATGCCTACCTTATTCTGCCGACCTCTTCCTTGTGAGATGCAACAGCAGCTAATGCAAACCTTCGCTTTCTATCAAGCGCTGTTAACCTCTGGAGTAAATTGGGGATTAGAAAGAAGGACAAAAATACAGTACAGATTTTTACTTGGTGAACAAAGAAGTGAAAATGATAAATATGCATTGCCTCATATGTATTTATCAGTTCTTTATCATCACTCAGAGACTCTCGTGCCTCAGCTGCTTCAACAGATATGGACATCATTCCCTCTACATCCTGCATAAGATAAATAAGCAACTAATATGTAAAAACTGCATGGCAACAAACTACTCTCATATTACATTAACAGCAAAGGAAGGTCAGATGACTTGGACACTCAACTTCATATGTGGAATCTGAGTTGCCGCCCTCATTATGATTTGATGAGATGTAAATTACACAGACTAAAGAAGGAAGAAATATTGAAAACATGACAAGAAATTTTTAAAATACAAAAATTAGTTTTGCTAATTGAACCAGCCAACATTACAATCTGGTGGGCCTTTAATGATCAAAGCCAGCAAATACCACCTAATTAATTGTTTAAGCACCCAATGATAGGGCTGAAAGTTTGCACGCATCAACATATTGCTTACAGCACAGATAGGGGCAAATAAAAAAGACGAGGTAAAATGGAATCAAAATTCATGCACTCAAAAGAAAATTTAAAAGAAAAAAGCAAAAGGGAAGATGCTTCATCTACCTTAAGAGTTTTGCTCAAGTTATTCCTTGAGTTGCTGAGAAGTTTTATCTGATCATGATTTTCTATTAACGTCTGGCACTCTTGGCATAGCCTGATGAAAAGGAAAAAAATAAGATCATCTTTAATTTATGTAAGCATGAAAGTCAAAAGTTAATTAGTGAGAAAAACATTAACAAGGGAATTTACTGATTGGACATCTTGTGCCTAGGTAATGAAAACTTGACTAACAAATTCCAGGTTCAAACCCAAAATAAACTATGTCCAGAAAGGTAAGTATACATACATTCATTAATCTTCCCCAAAAGGGGTAATGGGTAAATTACCGGGAGGGGAGGAGAGCCTGTCTAATGGAGTTATTATTTCTCTTTTTTTCTGATTAAACGATAGTAGTAATCACAATGATATTAGAAGTATACAAAGTTGTTACAAGTGGATTTATTGTTAGAATGGCCTTTAGGCACCCTACGCCAATTAACCCTTTCACTCTTTTGCCTTGAGACTTCCTAGGAAAACAAGAATTTGATGGAATTATGAGACTATGTTATTGATAATAAGACCAATAGTATAGTAAGCTGTTCTCAATGGGCATAGCCAAGTTCGTGCTGTTCAATAGTGGAATATTCCCATAATATAATCGCTCAATTATTTCTGAATTCCTTTCTTGAGATATACCATCAATGTATCTGAACGTATCAATCCCTATTTCCTTCTCCACCTACCAATACTGTTGTCATTGCAATGCTTCGACGGCAGCACTAGAGCACATCCTCTAGTAGCCACACTACCAAGTACCGAGACAAGTAGAACCCCCTCTGTCACCCACATCCATTCAAGACCACAGGACCATAGAAAGAACTATCAAATTCATCACCTTCACCGCCCTTGAATCGTCTCCCTCTCCCCACTATCATTCTTCAACTGCAGCCTCAAACACCACATCTACTCCCTCAAATGACATTACTATACCTACACTAGCAAGCTTTCAATCATATCATCATTACATCCACCATGCCCACCAGTCATCGCCACTTAATCAACTTCATAATAGCCAAATAAAAGAAAGTTGGTGTCCGGTTTACCTAAAACTCGAACATTGGTTTCACATTCAACCACACAATTAGGATTGTTACACAAATGGAAGACTTGTTTGGCCTAGATTTTTGGTACCGGAAGATCTTGATGGATAATACCTGCTGGTGCAAACAGCAACTTTTGAGAGTGGATTTGTGGAAGTGGTGCACAAGGATCAAGCTCAGGTCTTCAGCAACCTGGTAATGGAGGCTACTAGTAGAAAGTAGGCACAAGTGGGCATTAACATGCTATATGTCCGTAGATATTGAGGTATGGCATGTAGCAACGAGAATTGAGAAAGAGAGGGGCCATGAGGGCATAGGCTACTACCTTGAATCTGCTACTTACTAGGCCCATGGTTGCATTAATTCCTTTTTTTTTTCTCTCATAACTGCCATTAGAAGACATTAACTTAGATGACAGTTATAGCTGCAAAAACACTACCTCTTAAAATCCAAGTAGGTATATACGAACTGAAAAATCAGGAGCAAATTCAACCAGAGATGAAGTTGACCAAGATGGTGCTTGGTGGTTAACTTTGACATAATGCATGACAGAAAGTAGTCTCTAAGCCTCAATTCTTTACTTCTATCCAAATCTCACAAGATGGAGATCTTGCCAAGTAAATATAGAGAGTTAACCCAGCTTAGAGCTTTACAACGAAAAAATGTCATCCATTGAATGCTACTTTTAGATCCTGGTTGTCATTTTACTTGATGAGTTAGGCAGACATCATGCATCTAGAATTCTAAATCATTTATCACAGCTTGATCTGGTCATACTCTGGCTGCTTTTTCTTTTCTCCCACAACATCAAGGACGATGCAGGCATATCAACCCTAGATATTGTTCTGTTTGAATCTGATTCTAAAATTGGGGAAAAAAAAAGTTGCAGAGGGGTGAGTTTGCATAGGAAGTTCAAAGTACCTGGAATTTTGGAAATGATGGAATTTAATAATAGAAAATTTTGATATTTAAAACTACAATGTTTGATCAGCAAATGAGGGATTTATAACTGTCCCCTCTATCTTACTCTCTCCCTTTAGGATCTCTGTAGTCACACAACCCCCTTAATCACTGACAATCAATTGAGACATTCACAAGCCATGATCATCACCAACCTGCATGAGACTAGCAAATTATACCAGCCATCCACCGCCACCAACATCAATGTCCCAACCCAAACATCCACTGCTACTAACATCAATGATCACAGCCCAATTTCAATCTCACCTATTACCTATAATACCCGATTTTCTGATTTATATTTATGATGAGATAATTTTTATATATTGGGTAAATGTAAAAAATAATTATATAATAAAAATTTTGAGAAAAATAAAATTTGGAAGAATGAGGCCCAGCGCCTGATAGATGCAAGAGCCAAACATGTACGCATTTGATATAGAATCTCCACACTGGAGGGGCACATGATAGGTGCTCGTGCGTTTTTTAAGCAGAATAGATTACGCTCGTGCATGTGCTAGGTGGTGCTTGTACATGCATGTGCTTTGTCTTGGCGCCTAATCAATGCTCATAAGCCAATTTGAGTATTTAAAACCTCTTCGCTTGATTGTGGTCATTTTTGGCAAAGAAGAGGATTATTGTTTAAATGTCCATGCATGTCACCCATGTCATTTTTTTTGAATATTGTTATATGCATACTTGTTTTTACCAAATATTTGGATATTTTTGAAAGTTTACATTCACATTTGAAGATATTGTTACAGAAATCATGAAATATTTGAGTATTTGACATTACATATTATTTTTATACAAATATTTAACGAGAACTATACTTTGTCAAATGGAACAAAGATTTTAACTTTCCCCTGATTCGGAAAAGTTTCAAATATATAATATGTGACATAGAGTTCTCCGTATGGACAAAATAAGAACCATGCACAACTTGAAAAATGCACATATTATCCACAGTTGAAAAAAAGAAGTGGTGTTTGACCGTATCTATAGAGTATTATACACAGTCCGCCTACAAATCTTGAATAGCAATGTAATAGCTTAAGACTATCGGGATATGTACGACCTATTATTCAAAGTTTGACATTTGATTAGTTGGTGTATGAGTCACCAGTCCTTAATTTTTAAATTTTTACTTGTTTATGATACAATTATTTAGTTTTTATGTTTTCAAAAATGCTTTTACTTGTTTATTGGTTTTCCTATATTTTTTGTATACTTCGTTTGTTTCGCATATTTGAATCTCTTGGCATTTCATATGAAAGCATGTTTTAGAACATGTTTATCGAGAATTGAACATTTTGGATTTTTGCATGTGATTCATGATTTAGTATCTTTTTATGCCTATTTTATGTATGTATATTTATATATTGCATATATATACTTTGTTAAGCGTTAGGTTTACGTTTGCAATATTGTAAACCCTTATAAATTAGCAGGGATGAGAATCTTGCAAGATTGTACGAAAGACCGTTCAAGGATCATAGTTATGAACTTAATTTATGGCTTTTGGGCTTATTTTCAGATTCCTTATATTAGATAGGATTGATTTTGAGATTTTACGGTTGGCTTTGGGACAGTGTGTCATTATAAAGTTATGTATAATTTCCCGCTATTGTATATTTGATATTATAGTTAGATGCATTTTCTTATAGCAATGTATAGATTAAGTAGGTAGGTATTATTTTTAAGACAGGACAATGATAGCTTGGCCATTCCTAAGACTGCAACAATTATGTCTGATTATCTTACTTATGGTATTAGTATGTAGTGCCCAACCTAATTGTAGATATTGAACCGTAAATTGATGGAAAAGTTTTATTTTTGAAGTTATTATTACCTACTTATACTGGAGTTGAGACATCACCACCATTACAAAATGCCTATCATGAATCATTATCCTAAATTCACAATCTATTTCACTCCTTTGCCGATTGAGCCAAACAAATACTTACGAAGGAATTAAAGTAGGCAAATCATTTTCCAAACAAATTTAGGGTACATTTGATGTGGCTAGGGATAAGGAGAGGAAGGGAAAGAGAAGTGCCATGATTATCAGCGATGCCATGATTGTTTGTGGAAATAAACAATGGAAGAGAGATGGTGCTTATGGAGAAGGCATAGAAGACAGTGGCTAAGTGGTCATGCACTTGATGATTATGGCTAGTGAGTGGAGTTGGTGGTGTTGAAGTGACTGCAGGTTATGGCAGAGATTGGTTGAAGTAGCATGTGATAGTGGCACACCAACTTTTAATGTAATTATAAAGAGGATGCTACGTATCTGTGGGAACAAAAGAAGGGGCTACGAATGTGAATATATGTTGTACTGCTTTGACTTAACTTTTGAAGTTCCTCCACATTGGCATGCTATAAAGGTAGGTTTCTTTAAAAGTTACAACTGAATGGATTCGCTTTTCTAGTTGAAAATTCATGATGGCTATGCCAAAGCAGAATACCTAGAAAATTGAGAGAAGAATAGGCAGCAAAATCAATATTTGCAAAAAGTGAATGCAAATTTAAAAAACAAAAAACAGAACAAAAAAAATCCGAGAGGAAAGCAATCAAAAATCACAAAGAAAATGACAAATCAAGTGAAGGGCTAAAAGAAGGGCTGGAGAGATGTGTTTTCTTCCATTGTCTGACAGATCAAAGTGTGAAATCAAACGGACCCCAAACCTTATAATCAAGTATGACTTGAGTTATGTGTTCTAATAGAAACGGTGATTTACATAATATAAAGTAAGACCACGTATAATAAACCTAAGTGGTCCTATCTACCCAGACCTGGCACATAGCAAAAGTTTCGTGCACTTGGTTGCTCTTTTCTTGTCCTCCTATTTCACATAGCATAAATTTGTCAAATGAGCTGAGGATGTTTCGCCCAACTAGGGAACATACTGCTTAAAAATCATGCTTAGTTGCCACTTGGAAATATTAACCTAGATCATGTTGAAATCAAGGTGGTGGTACTAGTGGTTAGGAGGAAATGACAGATATTACAATTAGTGACAAAGTATAAACGAGCACGGTAAGAGAAGGTCCGGGTCATTAAACTAAAAATACAAATGCCTTCAATTTTTTCAGCAGTGATTTACCCAAATGATGAGTTATCTCGACCAATATTGCTAAGTAACCCACCAATTACTACTCATAATGCAATCAAGGCCAAATAAATCAGGGTACTTTCTAAAAGCAATAATATGATAAACATACTTCTCAATAGAAAGAAAGTTCTCGCGAAGCTGGGTAATTGTTTTCTGAGATAAGGAAAGTGATTCCAGTCCAGCTTGTGCCTGTTCAACCTGCAGGACAGATTGTTGCATTATTTAAAGGTCATGAAAGCTCAACGAATGAATATTTAGATGAAAATTCAGCGGTTCCAACAAGAAAATTCTGAAAATGGGACAAGAAAGATCCGTGGCAGCAATACAAGCTTGCACAGATACCTGTTCCGCAACCATCGTGCTTAGCTGAGCATCATTTGCCTGCAATAAGCACAATAGAAACCATTAGCAAGGATGCGAAAAAAGCAATTAGAAGTGAAGCTAAGGGTTCCTGTAAACCATTACTGCTTTTCTTCACAAAATAAAATAAAAACCCACAATGATGTTGCTTGACTACAGATTTGAAATCCTGAACCATGTGATTATGTAATTCTTGGGCATGTTAATTAATGAGAAAGTACAAGCACATAACACATGTATAAATGACAATCAAGTACAAATTTTAAAGCCCGATATATAGTGAATCAACCAACATCTTAGGAGTGTGTAAATGAAACCCCCAAAGATGCAACATAATTAAGATTGGCCTGATGGACATTGGAGACACATTGACCTAATGGACGAAGAAGGTGGCACAAAGAGAAAGGTCCAAAAATACCAGAGTTCAGACAATGAGAATATGTATTGGACTATTTAAGCCAAATTTCAAAAAGTAAATATCTTTAAATATGGATTTACAGAATTTGGACAACTATGAGTTGAGCAAGCATGCTAGAAAAATAGTCCTACTTTCATTTAAGTAACAAACAATATCATTAAAAGTACACCAAGGGTTTGATGACAATGAACAAAGGAACTAAGAACTGCTAACACAATGAACACAAGGGACTCAAACTCCTACAAGAAAGCACATTATAGATGAAGTCAAGTAAATAATTTTCTCCACACAAAGGAACGCCCAAACAAAAAACTAAATCAGGACCAATCTCCGTAACCTACCCAACAGAGATATTGCACTACTTCAGATGAATATTATTTAGGAAACCCCGTCTTTTTACAGCACTGTTTATAACCTTCTTATAACTTATAGATCATATCTAATTTTGGCTCCAAGCAGCACAGTAGTAAATTTGTTTTCTTGTATACATAGTCTAAGTAGAGAAGGGAATCAGGAAGTCTCATTTACATAGGATTGGTTGCTACATATAAGATCCTTTTAAGCTGCATCTACGTCCAGCCAAGCTAGAGTTGTCTTAAAAGCAAGCAAATTCCAAAAAACCCCAATAACTTGTCCATCTATTACTGATCGTTCACTTCTTCACTACTTTAGAATTCAGCACAAATAAGTGATGAAAGAAAATTCTTTTCCCAAAAACTAATAAACTTTACACACTGCTCTCATAGACAGTTTGATCCTAAAAATGAGGGCATGTTGAACATCTTCCAGAAAGAATATTTTGACTTTGCAAAAGAAACAATTGTTGAGAACAGAAGCCACAACTTCAATGAGTTCCAAAAATTAACATGCTCACAGCCTAAGGTGAACAATGTTTTTCTAAATGTTCATAAGGTTCCGAGTTCAGCATCTATTTGACACCAAAAAATACTATGATTAATGATAATATTCCATCACTCAGAATTTGCTTTACTGGCAGATGATTTTCTAGGTTTCTAGAAAATTTTCAGAACAATTAGAAAAATGAACCAAATGTGTTTACCATTTAAACAATAATAGTTTTCCCAAAAATTGCAGTTTCCCAAGTTTCTACTGTTGTTGATGGAAGCATGTTTCATCAATAAAAAGCCAACGCATGCCCAAAGTTACCAGAATTCGCAAAAGCCCCTATGTACTGCATGCCAGCTACATACCTAGTGAGTACCAAATGTGGTTCTTAATAATAATCTTTTATATCAAATGACACTGGTCTATGTACTGGATAACAAAACAGATAACTATGCTCATGCTTCTTCCCTCACCACTGCTTTCTTTTTCATCTGCTTGTCAGATAAGTTATATTTGAAAGTTCTCTCTCACCCTCCCAATCTAACAACATTGAACTAATATGTGACATTTTATGCATATATCTTGTCACTGCATCATTATGTGCAAGGAGCATGAAAATTCTTTCTGATACATATTTTTTTTCAGCTTATCCTTCTCCATTTTAACTTAATCCTGTATTTTTCTTTAGATTGACAAATAAATACAAGAACCCAATAATTACATAATGCGTTTCAGCAAAAATAGAGAACGAAAGACATAGCACAAGAGTCAATGCAATGCAGCATTCTTTTAACATTAGAACAAACAGTATTCCATAATTCATCAGGAAGAAACCCAATAATATCGTATAAAACAGAGACAGCAAATAGTAAAAAAAAAATACAGAAATGGGCCACAAATTTATAAGAACGTTTACGAGGTTTTTGAGGTTTCTTCTCCACAAAAAGAAAATAACGCTTATAATTCCAAATGAAAATTTAGGCTCGTTTTTTTTTTTTAAAAAAAAAAAAAAGGCCCAAAGAGCTCCAAAGTAGCCAAACCAACAAAATCAACATAGTATTCTCAAGCAAATTATACACAACTGGCCAACAAGCCATCATTAAACGCTTCAATTAAAAATTGGATTTAAAATAAATAAGCTTATAGTTTATGAATGCAGAACATAAGGAAGAAAACGAAGACTCTTACTTGTTGACGAGAAATGTAATCCGCCTTGATCGACGTAATGGATTGTAGAAGTTCGGGAATTGGTAAGAGCTTCTCTAACTCGCGAACCGCGTCTTCTTTCGCTTCAACTCCGAGGTCCTCCACCATTGTCCCCGGTGATTTCAAGCTAATTTTACGGAATCGTTTAGAAGCGTAGCAGTTGTTGAATATACAAAATCGAAATTTTTTAGCAATTATGGATTGGGTTTAGTGAGAATATAAGCGATTATGTACGTGAGGTTTTTCAATTAAGGGAAGGTGAGGAAGAGACCAATTGTAAGGAAAGTTCTAAGAGATCTATCCATGGACGAATTCTTGACCGCCTAGCATTCAGTCACAATCATACGAAATAATTATAGGCGACGGTCAAGAACTTTGAAGAAACAATTGGATAAATAGGAGAACAAAATTCAACGATTAAAAAGAACCAAAAACATAGAATACTAACAAATCGAGAAATGGGGAAAGATCTCTTCAATCTGACTTGATTATTCAATCTAGCGAAACAGCTATTTTGTCGGGAAAGAGCGCGGATAGCTGCAGTTCAGTTGAATTTTCCCCCTTTTTGTTAACGATATAAAGAGCTGATAGTTGGATTTTTTTTCCCTGCTTTGGATCCCTCTACTCAAATAGAATATTTGATATTCATTCATGACACGTTAGTTGTTAAAATAAAATAAGAATCCCAATCTATAAACGATAAAAAAAATCATATTTTATTGAAGATATTTGGAAAAAATATAAATACATAACCAATTTAAAATACACATTAATTTATTTATAAAACTAATAACTAATAAATCGAAAAATAAAGCTCAAACACTTATCAAATATAAATTAAAAATTGTTGTGTTTCAATAAAGTAGACTCCCAGTAGATGACCCGGATAAAAAATATGAAAGATCCGGATAGAAAAATATAACCCGTATGGAAAAAAAATTAAGGATTTGGATGGGTGAATACACAATTATAGACAGAATCAGAATAAACAGGCCAATCGGAGGCGCTCGCCTAAACACATGATGCCATGCTATATGAGCACCAATGGCCCTGCATGTAATTGAGACTACATGCAAGGTGCCATCTGGTGCTGTCCTGTGATACTCACTAATCAAAAAGCTCCATGCGAGCAAACTAATCAGGAGGACTCGGCCACGTTATCCACCCAATAGCAGAATGGCTACTTTATCACCAAGAGTCCTCTGTTTATAAGAGGAAAAGGTCCAAGAAAAGGGGAAGGAGCCAAAACAGTGGAGAGGGTGGGGGAGAGGCTAGGCAAATGTCCAGCCGCATCGGCCGTCGCGTTTCAATGCCAAGTGAAAAAAATTAAGAATTTGAATAGGTAAATAAATGATTAAAGATAAGCACAAAGTAAACTGACCAGCTGAGAGCATCCACTTGGGGACCTGGTGCCAGGATATGTAAGCGTCAAGTACCCTAGATGCAGTTAACGGTGCATGCAGAGTACCACTCGATACTAGTTTGCGTTACTTGCCAATTAGGAAGCCCCAAGCAATTGGACAAATTAGAAAATTTCAATTGCGTCGCCCGCTAAAGAGTAGAAGTTAGGAGCCCTCCTCGATTTAAAGGAAGGGGAAGTTTGAGAGAGTAGGGGGAAGGAGCCAAAACAATGGAGATGGGGGAGAGACGTTGGGCAGATATGCTCAACTGTGCCAGTTGCCGTGGCCCAACGGCAAGGCTATTGCTACCCCCAAATAAAGTGTGCCACTGTCGTCAGATAGCATCCAACGGCACCATCTATCTCTCCGCCATTGGGCTCAGGCCTGTTGCTGCCAATGGACTCATACCCCCTCCTCTGCCGGATGGCACCCATCCACCCGCCTGGACCCTGCCAAGCCTGCACCAAAGCTTAAAGCCGCCTTGCTCCATGCACTGGTCGTGCTTGTGCCTTCAACTGCCTGCCTAAACACTGGCCGGACCAGCATCCAAGCTTAATGCTACCTCAGCTATCACCTAACACCCTATGTCAGGTGTGCCCAAACCTCCAACCACCCACCTGGATGCTAGCTAGGCTTGCACCCAAGCTTGACGCCGCCTCAACTGCCACCTAGTTCCTTTTGCCAGACATGCTTGCACCTCCAACCACCCACCTAGATCCTAGCCAGACATGTGCCTAGGTTTGACATTACCTCGGCTGCTGCCCAACTCCCTACACCAGCCTTGCCTGCACCTCTAGCCAATTGTCTAGATGCTGGCCAAGCCTGCGCCCAAGATTGTTGCCACCTCGCCAGCTCCTTGTGTTGCACTAGTGCCAAATCTCCCCGCACAAGCAACCAGCACCTGACACCTGCAACCACTGGATGGCAACGCTAGTTGTTGGAGCCTACTCAAGATCCACTACTAGATCCTCTACCTGGATGGCATTGCTGCTAACTGTTGCTATGATGATTGCACTTCATAGCTTCACCGATATGGATCACAGTGACCTATTCAAGCTAAATCAGCCCAAATCTAAAACATAAATAAGCCTAACCCTAACGCAATACATATCTAAGGTTTGGGTAGGACCATGACAAATATAAGACCCTCTTATCTTCCAAAGGGCCACATGGTCGAGATAAACAACAACCTCCCCGCTCAACATACCAAACTCAAGAAATTCTTTTCCTAATCATATTAATACTTTTCATTTATTTCGTCCATCGCAAAAAAATATTTTACTAACTTGTGTATTAAAAAAACTTTTGAGAAAATCTTCCAAAGATTTGTTTAGCTGTTGCTTTTGTATGCATAAAACTGGTTCAAAGTAAAATACAGCTCGGTAAAAGGTCTAAATCGAATTGATTTTTCATGTATGCATCAGGTATCAAGCACCAACTTTACTTCAATGCACCAATATAACTCACCAAAATAAATTCTCAAATTATTTTCATTTACATCATTTCCAGACCGGTAGGGTTTATATTCTGTTTTTCTCCGTATTTTTCTGCAATATTCAACCCATATTATGCTGTCCCTTAAAAAACTATCTAACAACAAAATCTTAAATCTTACTAGATAAACTCTAATATATATTCCACTTTTATCATTCTACTCAATTTAATACAATGTCCCATTAGAATATAAGCAATTTCAAATTATTTTTATTACTGAATTTTAAATTTTCATAGATCTATTTTTTCCCCTCAACCACAACTAAATTGCATTCTTTCACGGAGCTTTATTTGATATATGTTTTAAGAGTTCAAAATTATCTAAATCATCCAACTTACACTTCGCCAAGGGAGATGTAATATGTAGCTGCTCAAAGCACAATCACCGGTAACTGAATACTGAACAAAGGGCAGAAAAGAGCTCCCTTGATGGGCAGAAGACTAAACCTGCAACTTCTGCACAAAGCAAATGCGGTTAAAAGAAAGTCCAATGAATTTGCCTTTCAGTGGCATGGATTAAACCTGCAACTTCTGCACAAAGCAAATGCAGTTAAAATAAAGTCCAATGGATTTGCCTTTCAATGGCATGAATTAATCCGAATGGCCAATCAGCGACCCATTTGGGGAAACAATGATCGGCTACTCCTTTTTGGTGTACTGCCGCACTACAAATGCCAAGCCCAAGATTAGAAGCGGCACCAGATACTGGAAAAGCTTGATCATGAGATCGGGCGACTTGTCGGGGTTGTAACGGGCTTCCTGTGGAAGAACATGAGCACGCTTTTGGGGAAGGGTCGATGCTTCGATCTCACCAATGCAGTACTTGTCCAACATTTCTCTCGCAGAATCGCTGTGGCCCACGTCTTCAAAATCAATTGTTGCATCTTTCCCTGAATAGTTCAAATACGATTCATCCTTTGTCATTATGGACGAAAATATCAATCTTCGTTATTTTACCGACACAATTTTTTTTCAGAACAAATGCAGCCATCAACCAATATATTGAAAGATATCTGATGTATTGACTTCTATTTTGTATATCAAATAATATTGCCTATATAACAACATATCGTAATATCAGGCTCTTTGATACCAATATTTCATTTCATATCACGATATCAAACTCTCTGATACCGATATTTCATTCTATGTGGGCCGCACAGGACGCTCTATTGTAGACATGCGCATAATGAGGTGTGCTATATAGCCAGTGTCTAAACACCCATTCTAACATCACATGACAACTATTTATCAATAATTGTATCGCCTATTAGTATGAGTATATGGGTGGACATCGCATTACCCGAGAGTGCCTCTGAGATATTTCTTTGCATATAACATACCTAATTACTAACTTGGGGGCTGTTGTGGTGCTCAAAGCGCCATTGTGCCTTTGACGCTGCTCCCCACCCTTGGATTTATATCCATGGGTGGGTATTTTATAATGCAAATATAATGTTTTTTTTTTATTTTTTATATATTAACATCCATTATATGTAAAACACAAATATGAAAAATTATAAAACATATATATTTAGAGTGCTATTTTTGCAGTTTGAATATCATTTCTTGGATCTGCCTCATCCAAGGGATGAGAAAAGTGTCGGACACACAACAGTGGTTCATGTTTTGCAGCGCCCCTCAATCCCGTGTACTGGGATAATACTGGAGACCTACCGGTTGCCGTTAACAAAACTTCATCACCTCCGGGGTGATCATCCAAGAATGAGGTCACATTGTAAACCTGATACAAGTAGTTTTTAATATCAGATGAGTAATCGGTACAATCATCACATGTACGATGAATGGAACAATGAACTCAGATAATTCACACATTCATATAGAATTTTCTTGCAACACAGTATAATTCTTTACTTCATAAAACAAGAAATCAATCTCTTCAATCTAGATAGCCGGTGTTGAATCAGAGGATTGTGAATCATCAAATAGATTTAAGTCTAAGGAACAACAACAGTCTTATATTCAGTTGAGTGATGTCCAGCTACATGAATCAATATTCACCATTCCATTAAATTTAGTGCAATATTTTCTAAGAGTACAAATAATTTTAAATCATTTTTTATTAAATCACTCTAAATTTTTCTAGGTAAATCTACCTCTTTCATTATTTCCTCTAACCACAATTAAGTGAAGTCAAAGAAAATTCTAGATATTAATCAGGCACCCATCAATAGTTTAGCACTTTATAAGATAAAATCGAACTCAAGGTTCATGAGTCCAAACCTAGGCTACTCTTGGCACAACGAAGGGAATTTAGGCTTCCCAATAATAACAATAATAAAGTCTTAAATCCTACTAAACGAGGTTGTCTATGTAAACCCCTTTTTTCCATTCCACTCAATATAGGACAATATCATGTAAGCATAGAAACAATTTTAAATCAATTTTGTTATCTATTTATTTCTTCACCCAAACTATAGCTAACTTACATTTTATCACATATGTTACATTTGGCCTATATTTAAGTGTCTAAACCATTGTCCTTCCTACATCTTATCTTCTATAGGTGTAATTTCTAAACATTTACAAGTATTATCTACCTCAATATTCTCATCTCTGCAACACTTATATAATATGTGGTCATTTGATTGTCCAACAGATCTCTAAAGTACAGAGGGCCAGAATGTTGAGATTCCAACAAATGATGTTACCCCTTCCATCCTCTACCAAAGGAGGAGTTCTTATTTATACATGCTTAGTAAAATGGAAGAGCAAATTAGTTCAATGGAATGAGATCCCTTCCCTGTTGAACTGTTTTTGATTATTAAGAAAACATATCCAGATAAAAGCCATCGAAAACAAAAATAGGCAAAATTGTTAAAAATATATGCCCACGTTCTCGAGATGAAACAATTTATTATGAACTGACAAAACCGACTCATTTTCATCAATGGAGATTTTTCCTATCAGATTGGACCAAGTTTGTCATCTAATTAGTCAAAATTGATGCCTGATTTTGTTGATTTAACACATTATTAGGGTTCTAGCGTGCAGAATCATCATATTTAGTCCTCATTTGGACTTGAGATGTGTTATTTGATAGGGAAAACCTTGATCGGTTAAATTTATTGAAAATTCCAGAATAAATCCTTAATTCTTGTGACTAGGAAACTTAATCCCTCCCAGCCTCTAGCCTCGTTGTCTTCAAAAAGCTTCGTAGTGTTATCTTCATCAACAAAGAACAGTTCCAAAGAAATTATCGGAGCAATCTTTTTTTGTACTTCGAAATTCTAATTCCATGGCCGGTTAATAAAGGATTGAGAAAAGAATCATCGAAGGAAATCATCCGCGATAACTGGCACTAGTAACAATGTAAACTAAAATGCAAATTAAATCTATCGGAACCCCAATAGCCACCACAGTGAAGGAGGAAAGAAAATCACAGCACAACGAAGTTCCGAATTCAAGAAAAATAAATTTTTAATCAGCATCAACAGCCTGAAATATCAGAGTAAATCACGAGAATTTGAATCTGCGTGAACAAATCTAAAAGAGACATCTGTACCTTGCCAAAAATAATAATCCAACAATCTTCAGAGGTATTGTGCTTTGAGACCTCCTCGAAGACGTGAATCTTTCGATCTGACGCCATTTTTCTTTGTTGCACTGAAATTTCACACAGGAAAACGCAAATTAGCAAGAAAAGGAACGTACTCAGAAATTTCTACTTCCTGAATCAACACCAAGAAGATTAGAGCTCCATGCAAGATCAACCATAGAGAAAGCTCCGATACTTACAAGGAAAGAGAGTAGAAAACGATTTCCTCTCTCTCTCTCTCTCTGCTTCGCTTACTTACCAAACACCTTGGAGCCAAAAAGTGGGCTCAGGAAGCTTTATATGAATATATAATTATAGTT
>JAODPA010115932.1:0-18809 GCA_025585075.1 Nepenthes mirabilis
AAATAAATATGATTGGTACGCCGATAGTGGGCTGGCCCAAGAAGGAGGACGATTCAAATCCACAATGGCCTATATGTGTGCATTGACGGTCAACGCCAACCGTTTACCGGACGAAAGGCCAATGAGAGCAGCCAAGTTTGACATTAGGGCGAACAACAGGCTTCCAGAGATGGTCAATATTTCTGTTGACCAGAAGCGCCATAATAGGCCGGCCTAAGAGCAAGCCTCACGTGGGCCAACCCAATTTGGCCCACACTTCCGTCCACGACCAGCAACGGCCTTCTTCCCTAATTTTGCGTTCTCGTAGAAAGTAATTTCTATTGTAACGATCACCAGCAAATTCAACACACATCCGAGAAGAAAAGTGCTAGATTCTCTTCCTGTTTATAGTAAACCCTAACGGTTATAAAACGCAGAAAGAAGACAATCAATCCAAAGAACCCTTACTGCCATTAAAATTTCACGCTGAAAAAGGAAGCAATCCCAATAGAACACGAGAATCAAGCCTTCCCACCCAATGAAGGTTGCCCAACATCTCAGTTATAAAAACCCATGGAGTTTTCACTCCAAGACACGTTCTCTTTCCCGCAAAAAACACTTTCATAAGCTCTCGCAGCGTCCTCGTAACTCTGAAATCTCCCACGCTTACAGAACGCCAACTCTCTCTATCACTACATCCCCCGCGACCACAGTGCTAAGAACAAACACTCCTCACAAGTTACAAAAAGCCTCTCACGCAAGAGCAAACCCCCATTATAAACACTTTTTATATTCTCGTTTCTTTTATTTCGCCTTTACCTTCTTAAAAGTTCGAAGACTATTTACTGACCTGAGCGTCGGAGTATTTTTGGTAGGATAACCTCTCGCCGTCACCTGATCTCTTTTTTATTGTAATAGTGTGTAGGATTCAAACTCGGTGAACGGAGTCAGATTCAAATGATCAAGTTAACCCAAGCTTGTTCGAAGTTTGGATCTAATGATGCATTATTAGCACCATCTATGGGAACGCTTACAAAAAGCCAACCACTTTTCCCAAATACCTTTCTCAGCTTCACCTTCTAAGCCAACTTCATCAACCAGAATGGTGAACACAATAGTACAAGCTAGCAAGCCCGTTAGAGACGTGACCTCGACCAACCAAGACCACATTGCTGGTGCCATGGTCAATGGGACAGTTAATGGGGTGCCCGCGCCCTTCTTTCAAAATCTGGTGGAGTACATACAGAATACGAACAAAATACTCCAGATGCTCTGCTCCCGCCAGGAGCACGCACAACAAGGGGCTCCGCCAACGGTAGTCCTGCACTGACCTTCAGGAGAGGAGGCCAGAAGAAGAAGAAACAAACCAAGAAATCTAGAAGGCCGGCCAACATTTAGACACTGGAATCCTCACACACCTAAAGCCGACCAAGGCTTGAAGAGCGATCGGGCAGCATGACTCCAGAAGAAAGTTCTGAACAAAGGAACCCCCGATACTCTCGAATGGAGACCGAGGCCCAGGCTCAGGATGGAGCCTCTAGAGTCGTCAAATCCACTGGTGGAAGCAGTCGGCCGGCTATTGGCCACGTCAAAGAAAGAACAGAGTTGATAACTTATCTCAACTCTAAAAGATCGGCCAACGCTGCTCGGGCATATCCGAGATTGGAGAAGATCTGGAATCGCGTGTTCAAGGATGACGACCACGCTATCGATCTGGACAGATCTCCTTTCACAGCAAAGATCTTGAACCGTCCGATGTCGACGAAATTCAAGATACCACCCCTTGACTCATATGGTGGGAGTACTGATCCAATAGATCACCTCAATCATTTCTGCACCCATCTGAGTCACAAGGGTTAGAGGATGCAGCGATGTGTCACTGCTTCCCACTTACCTTGAAAGGAGATGCTCGCATATGGCTCAATCACCTCCCCTCAGATTCGATCAGGAGTTTCAGGGAGCTAACTGACCTCTTCTTAACGCAATACGCCTCCATCCGTCGAGAAGAGAAGTAGTCTTGGCACCTCTCCCAAATCAAGTAGAAGTAGAGAGAGAATCCGTAAAAATTTCTAGATCGCTTCGTAGTAGAAGCCAGACGGATCCATAGGCTTACAGAGGAGATGAAGCTCGGCAGTTTCATCTTCCCGCTGACGTACAGGGACGTTTTTAGACACCTGGCGTACAAGAATCTGCAAACCTTCCGAGAGGCAGAGTTTATCAACCGGGCCTACGCAGCAGTGGAGGAAGCCAACGAGGCTAAGCGTCCCGACCAGACTGAATAACCTCACTTATTCCCGGGTGAAGGAAAGAGAAAGTACAGTAGTGACGATCACTCCCGCAAGAAGCACCACAGGACCGGACCACCAGAGCGTAAGGACTACGGGCCGATCAACTTGACGCCCTTGACTGACACGCGTTCGAACGTCCTCACGCAGATCTGGGGGAAAGGTTTCTTAAGTGGCTAAAACTACTTAAGAAAGCGGAGGGAGAAAATCTGATCAAGTACTATAATTTCCATCGATCTCCCGAATACTCCACCGAAACATGTAAGACTCTCCAGCGGGAGATAGAAGAGTTGATCCGGAGAGGCCATTTCACCAGGTTTGCCAAGAACCCTAGCCAGAGCTCCAGCACTGCAGGCAGTGAAGGATCAGAGCCTTCCCTCGATGGAATCGGGTCGCAGTAGGAGTGGTCAGTATGATCACGACTTGGCCGATCAAGACTCTAGCAGACAGTAATGAACAATAGACAAGGAGGAAGAAACAGTGCATTGTGGAAAATGTCGTTAGCTTTAGTGACGATGACTTGAAACATGTAATCTCCCCCCATGCAAATCCCATTATTGTATCCGCGCTCGTTTCGAACGGTAGCATCGACTACCAATTGAAATTAGTATTTATCGATAATAAAAGTTCACGCGATTTATTTTATCTTGACACGTTCTTTAAACTTGGTTTCAAAAAAAGTAAGTTAAAACCTACCGAAAGCCCGCGGTACCGCCTCGGCAACGAGCCGGTGCCTGTCCAAGGGATGGTCCAGTGCACTCACCTTCTTGGTAGTTGACCTACCCTCCATCTACAACGCAATACTAGGCCACCCGTGCCTAATAGCGTTTGGAGCAATCACCTCAATGCCGCACCTCAAGATGAAATTTCCAACGACATGCGGTGTGGGCAAGGTGCTGGGTGATCAAGTCACTAGGCGAACGTGTTATGTCACAGATCACCCCCAGTGGCAACACTAGGTCAAAAGGAGAACTCAACCATCGAGATAAAATAACTTTACAGCAAGCACGATTCTGTAAGGCAACCGATCTAATCCCACTAAACCCGAAGGATCCGAAAATGTGTGTGCAGATTGACGGCTCACTCACTGGTACACTGCCCGACGAGTTGATCACGTTCTTGTGACAGAACGCTGACATCTTCGTATGGACTCCTACTGACATGCTTGAGATTCTGACCAGAGTAATGGTCCACCAGTTGGCCTTGATCCCGACCGTAAAATCGTCAGGCAGAAGTGGAGAACCACTCAATGGAGAAGTTGATTGCCATCTGAGCGGAAGTGAATAAGCTGCTTGATGCCGGCTTCATTAGGAAAGTCCAATATCTGGATTGGCTCTCCAACGTCGTCCTGGTAAAAAAAAGTAATGGAAAATGGTGAATGTATATCGACTTCACCGACGTTAACAAAGCCTACACAAAAGACGACTTCCCTTTACCCCGGATTGACCTGTTGGTAGACTCTACGTCTGGACAAGAGCTATTGAGTTTTATGGATGCGTACTCGTGCTACAACCAGATCCAAATAAGCCTAAAGGATAAGGGGCACACCTCGTTCATAACGGATCAATGCACATATTACTATAAGGTCATACTTTTTGGTCTAAAGAACGTGGGAGCCACTTACTAGCGGCTCGTAAACAAGATGTTTGAGAAGTAGATCAGTCACAATATGGAGGTGTATGTTGACGACATGCTCGTCAAGAGTAGGACCGCCAATGACCATATTCGCGACTTGGTTGAGTCCTTCGAGGTGCTCCGCGCACATCAAATGAAGTTGAATCAATTAAGTATGTCTTCGGAGTGTTCTTAGGGAAGTTCCTGGGTTTTATCATCTCTCAACGAGGGATTGAGGTTAACCAAGAGAAGATCAAGGCCCTTGCGGACATAGTTCCACCACGAAGTGTCAAACATGTCCAGCGGCTAACCGAACGACTGGCGGCCTTATCCCGCTTCTTAGCTAAGTCGGGTGACAAGTACCAGCCTTTCTTTAAGGCTCTATGGGGGATGAAAGCAAATCGGTTCCATTGGACAGTAGAGTGCCAGGCAACCTTCGATGAGTTGAAATAGTATCTGGCTAATCTGCCGTTGTTAACGTCACCCAATGACGGAAAGGAGCAATATCTCTACCAAGCAGTGTCAGAGGCGGCCCTCAGTTCCATCCTTGTACACCAAGACTCAACACTCAACGATCGATCTAGTACGTGAGTAAGACGTTGACCGGCCCAGAGACGCGCAACCCATGCACAAAAAAGTTAGCTTTGGCACTTGTTTTCTCCGCCCAAAAACTGAGACCCTACTTCTAGGCTCATCGCGGGATTGTTCTCACCGACTAACTTCTGAAAGACATTTTCCAAAAACCCGATATTATTGGATGGTTGGGCTATCGAATTGGGAGAGTTTGACATCGAATTCTGACCCAAATCGGCTATTAAGGGGCAGGCTCTTGCCGATTTTATCATCAAGATCACGACACCGATTCTCGAAGATCAACCCACTGATGATGTAGAACAGCACAATGAAGAATCAAAATGAGTCCTCAACGTAGACGGATCGTTTATGGACTCAGACAGTGGTGTCGGGATAGTCCTCAGGACCCCTGACGGGTTTAAGGTGAAGTACTCTCTTAGACTGGACTTCTTGGCCACCAACAACATTGTCGAGTATGAAGCCCTATTAGCCTGGTTAAGACTGGCCAAAAAATGGTCAGCTAAGCAAATGACTATCTACAACAACTTTGAGCTAGTCGTCAACCGAGTTAACGAGAGCTTCGAGGCGAGCAACTCACACCTAGCCAAATATTTAGCTAAGGTGAAGGAAGCCGCCCAGAGATTCGACAGGCTAACCCTGATCCACGTTCTCAGAACCGAGAACTGGAAGGCCGATCAACTGGTCAGAGCAGCGGTAGCCAAAAACCCTGAGTAGTACTCAAGGGATATGCGGGAGATTCCGAGCGCTCCCAACAAGAGAAACAGAAAGCAATGCAGATCTCCGGACTAGAAAATTGGATGACACCATACCAAAGATACCTAGTAGACGAAGCACTCCCAAAAGACGCGGATGAAGCCAAGCGGATCAAGAAAACAGCCGGCTGGTACACTGTAGTCGATGGACAGCTATATCGCCGTGGCTACTCGACTCTGTATCTCTGGTGCCTCACCCACGAGGACGTTGATTACGTCTTGAGCGAAATCCACCTTGGGATATACAGATCACACATTGGCGGCAAGAACTTAGCATTCAAAATCATGCGACAGGGTTACTACTGATCGACAATGAAGAAAGATGCACTCGCGTTCGTAAAGAGGTGTGAAAACTGCCAGCTTCACAACAATCTTCACCACCATCCGTCCGCTGAGTTGAAATCCCTCCAGGCTCCTTGGCCCTTCGCGCAGTGGGGGCTTATCATTCTCAGCCCATTTCCCATGACAACGGGGTAAAGGAAGTTTATTATCACAGACATCAACTACTTCACCAAGTGGGTCGAACCCATTCCGCTGACCAAGATCATAGAGCACAATGCTCTTGAATTCGTCCGTTAGAATATAGTCAGCAGATTTGACATTTTCGATGTCATTGTGACTAACAATGGAACCCAATTTTTAGAAAAATACTTCACCAAGTATTGCACCAATTTAGGCATCAGGCGGGTCCATACTTCGGTGGCATACCCTCAAGCGAATGGACAGGTGGAGGTCACGAATCGCACGCTACTCCACGGTCTTAAGACCAAGCTAGATGACATAGGGAGCTCCTGGGTGGACGAGCTACCCTTCGTTCTCTGGTCTTACCGGACAACTCCAAAGGAGCCAACTCACGAGACACCCTTCAATTTCTACTACGGGATTGAAGCGACAATCCTGGTTGAGATCGGACTTCCAAGTCTTAGGGTCAAATATTTTGACCCGCAAGGTAACTCATAGAAAATGCGAAAACACATAGACTTGTTAGAGGAAACCCGTAACGCTATCAGGATACAGACTGCGGCATACCAATAATGAATCGCCCACTATTACAACAAGAAGGAAAAAGTGTGGCAGTTTGACGTTGGAAACTTGATCTTGCGAAGTATCGAGGGTACGGGTAAAATTGCCAACCAGAATAAATTTTTTTCAAATTAGGAAGGGCATTCCTAGTTTCCGTCGTTCTGCGAAACGGGGTATACAAACTCCGAATCCAAAACGGCAAGTTGGTTCTATGGACATGAAACACAATTCACCTCAAACACTACTTACAATAAAGGTCCAGGTAGGTCATTCACGTGTTTGCATGTAAATGTATGTGCTTGATTTTCGATTAATAAAATAGTATCTTTTTTTATACTGTATTTTTTTTCTATCTTTTATACATGCGTGTATATTTGTATATATTTTTTATTGCAGGGCTAAATGACCTAGGCTGTCCCTAAGTCGGGTGGGTTTTCACTCACTCGTTACTAAATCCTGGTCATCCAAGCAGCCCATACACGGTCATATTTAAACTCTGATCATCCAAGCGACCCATGAACAGTCATATTTAAATCCCAATCATTCGGGCGGCCCATAAGTGATCATATTTAAACTTGGTTATCAATGCGGCCTATAAGCGGTCGTATCTAAACCTTTGTCATCTAAGTGAGCCATTCATCGTCAAAATTTTAGGGGGCTCAAGTAGTACATGTGATGACCTCCTTTATAAGGGGATAGCGTGATTAGTCAACTACGGTTGATAGGAGCAAAGCACTTCTCCCAAAAGCTGGCCAGCTAAGTCTATACTTGGGTAATGCCACTAAGCCTCTACTCATGCACGAGTATCGAGCAAGCTTGACGTGGCATCAAGATCTACCTTAGTGCCTCCACATGGACTCAAGTCCCCAAAAAAGTACTGACAATGCCTCAAGTAAGGCAGATGGCCAACTCGCGTGTAATACACCAAATTAGTCGGACAACACAGTAGACAATTAAAAAACACAGATAACGGTAAAAACATGCGACAATAATAAAATAGTTGTTCATTTTATTAATTATAATATAATTACATCAATACACAAAAGAAAGGTAGGAGTACAAAAGGCTATGGAGGAGCAGAGCTCCTAGGAGGAGGAGCTAACGGCCATTGACCACTCTGGGGCTCCCCCACAAGGCTCTCGTGACGCTGGGCAGAACGGTTCTCTCGCTTGAGAAACTCAATTGAAAAGTTGGGGTCAATCAGCCGTGTAATGCGCCGGCTAATGTTGACCCATCACATAACCGTGCCAATAGCATGTTTGAGACCTCATGAGGATGAACACGAGTACTCAGCTAGTTCTCCAATGTAGTCATCTACCCCGCGAGCTGATCAATACACCACATAGCCCGGTCAACCTCTTGCTTAAAACGGATGTTCTCTTTCAGGTTGTGGTTCTCCTCCATCATGCCGGTCACCACAGCTCCTCTCAAGCTGGCATTCTCCTCTCTCAGCCTAACATTCTCCGCTTTTAGGCCGGCCAGCACAGACTCTAGGGTGACTGCATCCTCCTAGTGGTCCGCCTTTAGCTGCTTTAACTCCTCATAGAGCCAGGTGATCTCCTTATCCCGGCCAGAGATCACCCGGTCTCATTCGCTAAGCGGCCTAACAACAGCACCGGAGACTTTATCCGCTGGCAAAAAAAGAAAAAAAGGCCCCAAAGTTAGCAACAGAGGCGAAAAGGGGAAGGAAAGTTGCGAAGGTTTACTTTCCAGATTCGGCGTTCCGACCTCACTGGCCTGCCGTGAGACCTAGGCACTGGCACTGGAGGACTGGAAACAGGAACTTCATGAACAAGCACATCAATGCCTCCGCCGCGGACTCCTCTAGCAACTCCGTGGCAAGGTCCACCGCCTCAATAGACTCTCCAGTAACTGGCTCCTCCAATGCAGTATGTGGCTCTGAAATGAGCTCCTGCAACTCAATCAGCAGCTCCACGACTAGCGGCTCAACAACTGGCTCAGGCATCTCAACTGGCGGTTCAGCGATCGGCTCTAACAGCTTGATCGAAGGCTCAGCGGATGGCTCCTGCAGCTCAACTAGCGGCTCATCGGCTATCTCCATCATCTTAGCCAATGGCCAAAAAGCTAGCTCCCCCGACCTAGGTTGCGACTCTGACATCGGCTCTACCAGCGCAGGCTGTGCCAAAACAATGATGTCGCTCGCCCTGGCGCTCAGCATGGCGTCGTATGCCTCTAGAGCCAGCTCAACTTCAATCCCTGACCTGCCCCCCATTCCCACAAGGCGCCCAATAACCACGTAATCTGGCCCAGAAGATGACGAAGAAGGCACCACCGTTGTAATCCTCTTTTGCTTTGAACTGGTGGGAGCAGTGTCAGGGGAAGGTACACCAACGCCTCCCATCATCATAGCGCTGGTTTTCCTCTTCCTCTGCGAGGCCTCTGAAGTAGGAGTCTTGAACTTTTGGACTGGAGAGGCAGGTCCCCAACGTGCTCTCTTGCCTTCCTCTCGAGAAACTAAGTAGTCCCTCCTAAAGTCCTCAGGATTCTCCCTCACAAGCTCCAACAGCTCGGCCATGGTAGCAATCTCCACCTTCTTCAGCGTCCCGGTGAAGGCCTAGGGGACTTTTTCCCAATCTCGAGACAAGGGCCACAACTCAGCAACACGAACGAAAAAGAAGTGATTTTTTCAATTCTTCAACGAGTCGTAAATGGCATAGTCAATCGAAAGGTCTCTAGGGGTCAGAGAAATCTAGTTCGCACTCTACGTAAATCGGAACATCACTTTGACGAGGGGAAACAAAGCGTGCTCTTATAGAGGCGTGGAGACCCTTCTTTTGTGGACGCATTTTGGGGACCGTGGGCCTGCCAAGAGCAAAATCGTGCGGGTCAGGCCTAAAGCGGACAATATCTATATGCGGGAGCTCGGGGACGTTACAGATGGTATCAGAGACAGGACTCGGGCCGTGTGTGCCAACGAGGATGCTGGGCCCCAAAGGGTGGGCAGACTGAGAGGTCCCACATCGGTTGGAGGGGGAATAAAGCGTGCTCTTATAGAGGCGTGGAGACCCTTCCCTTGTAGATGCGTTTTAGGGGCCGTGGACCTGTCAAGAAAAAATCATGCGGGTTGGGCGCAAAACGGACAATATCTACATATGGGTGCCTAGGGATGTTACAGATCGGGAGAACTTTTGGTGTATCCAGCCATACACAGGCCTCAAAGTTTTCTCCTGGTGAACCTCCACAGGCTCCTAGGACGCGTCTACAAGAGGGGAGGTATCCACGCCTCATATGAGCATGCTTTGTTTCCATTCCTAAGCCGGTGTGGGACCTCACAGTCTACCCACCCTTTGGGGCCCAATGTCCTCGCTGGCACACGTGGCTCGGGTCCTGACTCTGATACTATCTGTAATGTCCTCAGGCACCCGCATGTGGATATTGTCCGCTTTGGGCCCAACTCATATAATTTTGTTCTGGCGATCCCCCACAGGTCCCAAGACACGTCCTCCAGAGAAACACACAGTCTCTCAACCATCAGAATCCACAGCAGCCACACAAGCACACAGCGTAGTGGATATTGTCCCTCCCAACCACACCGGCCGCAGGGTTTTGTTCTGGCGACCCACCACAGGTCCCAAGACACATCCTAGGAGCCTATGGAGGTTCGCTATGAGAAAACCTTGAGGCTTGTGTATGGCTGGAGATGCAGGAAGTTCTCCCAAACTAAAGAAGACAATATCTTGCCGTGCCAACGAGGACGCTGGGCCCTAAAGGGTGGGTGGACTGTGAGGTCCCACATCGGTTGGAGGGGGGAGCGAAACGTGCTCTTATAGAGGCGTGGAGACCCTTCCCTTGTGGACGCGTTTTGTGGACCATGGGCCTGCAAAGAATAAAATCATATAGGTTGGGCCCAAAGCAAATAATATCTACATGCGGGTGCCTGGGAACGTTACAGATGGTATCAAAGTCGAGACCCAGGCCGCGTGTGCCAGCAAGGACGCTGGGCCCCAAAGGGTGGGTAGACTGTGAGGTCCTACATCGGCTGGGGGAAAGGAACAAACCATGCTCATATGAGGCGTGAATACCTCCCCTCTTGTGGATACGTTTTCAGGGCCGTGGGCCTGCCAAGAATAAAACCATGTGGGTTGGGTCCAAAGCAGACAATATCCATATGTAGATATTTGGGGACGTTAGAGATGGTATCAGAGACGGGACCTGGGCAGTGTGTACTAGTGAGGACGCTGGGCCCCAAAGGGTGGGTGCACTGTGAGGTCCCACATCGGTTGGAGGGGGAGATGAAGTGTGCTCTTATAGAGGCGTGGAGACCCTTCCCTTGTGGATGCATTTTGAGGGCCGTGGGCCTGCCAAGAACAAAATCGTGCTGGTTGGGCCCAAAGCGGACAATATCCCATGCGGGTGCCTGAGGATGTTACAGATGGTATCAGAGATGTGACCCAGGCCACATGTGCCAACGAGGACATTGGGCCCCAAAGGGTGGGTGGACTATGAGGTCCCACATCGGCTGGGGGAGGGGAACGAAGCGTGCTCATATGAGGCATGGATACATCCCCTCTTGTGGATACGTTTTCAGGGCCATGGGCCTGCCAAGAATAAAACTGTGTGGGTTGGGCCCAAAGCGGACAATATCCACATACGGGTGCCTGAGGACGTTACAGATGGTATCAGAGATGTGACCCAGGCCACGTGTGCCAGCGATGACGTGGGGCCCCAAAGGGTGGGTGGACTATGAGGTCCCACATCGGCTAGGGGAGGGGAACGAAGTGTGCTCATATGAGGCATGGACACCTCCCCTCTTGTGGATACGTTTTCAGGGCCATGGGCCTGCCAAGAATAAAACTGTGTGGGTTGGGCCCAAAGCGAACAATATCCACATACTGGTATCTAGGGACGTTAGAGATGACATCAGAGACGGGACCTAGGCAGTGTGTGCCAGTGAGGACGCTGGGCCCCAAAGGGTGGGTGCACTGTGAGGTCCCACATCGGTTGGAGGGGAAAACGAAGCGTGCTCTTATAGAGGCGTGGAGACCCTTCCCTTGTGGATGCATTTTGAGGGTCGTGGGCCTGCCAAGAATAAAATCGTGCTGGTTGGACCCAAAGCAGACAATATCCACTTGCGGGTGCCTGAGGACGTTACAGATGGTATCAGAGATGTGACCCAAGCCACATGTGCCAGCGAGGATATTGGGCCCCAAAGGGTGGGTGGACTATGAGGTCCCACATCGGTTGGGGGAGGGGAACGAAGTTTGCTCATATGAGGCATGGATACCTCCCCTCTTGTGGACGCATTTTGGGATGTCGTGGGCTTGCCAAGAATAAAACTGTGTGGATTGGGTCCAAAACAGACAATATTCACATGCGGGTGCCTGGGGACGTTATAGACAGTATTAGAGAAGGGTCCCGGGCCATGTGTACCATCGAGGATGTTGGGCCCCAAAGGGTGGGTGAACTATGAGGTCCCACATCGGTTGAAGGGGGAACGAAGCGTGCTCTTATTGAAGCGTGGAGACCCTTCCCTGGTGGACGCATTTTGAGAGTCGTGGGCCTGCCAAGAACAAAACTATGCGGACTGAGCCCTAAGCGGACAATATCCACATACGGGTGCCTGGGGACGTTACAAATGATATCAGAGCCAGTACCCAGGCTACGTGTGCCAGCGAGGACGCTGGGCCCCAAAGGGTGGGTGGACTGTGTGGCGGAACAGATTTTTTTTTTACTTTGCCATTCACAACACATGATCGCAGATGCCATCTAGGACTCATATATTTTAATCATAAAATGCATAGCGGAAGCCGATCTAACATCTTACAAAAATATTCATACCCATTCCATAACATTCACTTCCGAATAGGCACAAATGTCCAATTACAAAAGTTTATGGAGTCTAACAATTCATTACACTAATTGATTCTCCGCTGCGATCTTCAAAAAGGCACTCCTGAATCCTTACGAATCCTTCAAGTCAGCTTTGATCACTCCGTCTCGTCAGGCACAAATTCTAAATTTCCATCTGATAGGAAAAAAATAGAAAACAGTGAGTCGGAGCTCAACAAGGTACATGCAGATTTTTTATAAAACATTCATGCTGTCAACAGTTACAGATATATATATATACAAAATATCATTTGGCTGGAATCATGCAAAACACTGAGGACGGTTAATGCAGGAAATTAGGCATCATATATACACATAGCATTTGGCCGAAACAAAGCAAATTGGAAAGTCAGAACAGATAATATTTGGGCATAACACAATGCAGATCATAACTTTAACTTCTTTTACTTATTGTATAATGGAAGAGGGCTTTAATCGAGGATAGATTGTGCACATCTCCGCACAATCACGTCAATACCTCCTTGTACAAAGCCCCGAGAATGGCTCTCACTTCCTCCTTGTACAAAGCCCCGAGGACAGCTCTCACTTCCTCCTTGTACAAAGCCCCAAGGACGGCTATCACTACCTCCTTGTACAAAGCCCCGAGGATGGCTCTCACTTCAGTTATCCTCGATTATCACCTTAAGGTCCTAAGGCATGCCGGAGAACCTTATCTCCTAAAGTTAGAGTCAAAACTTATTTGTCTTACCATAAGGCCGGTTTCAACTTTCATAACAATATGCCAGGCTGGTCTTAATTTTATGTGCAAAAAGAACCGAACTTGATCTCACATGTAAGGGTAAAACTGATCTTGATTTCTCATACAGGAGTAAAACTGAACTCAATTTCACATAAAGGGGTAGCCGGTTTCATTTTTATACAAGGGAAGGCCAGTTACATTTTCTTACACAGGAAGGCTGGTTTCATTTTCTTACAAAGGAAGGCTAGTTACATTCTCTTACAAAGGAAAGCCGGTTTAGATTTCATGCTTGAAGTGTCCGGTTTAGATTTTCATGCTTGAAGTGGCCGGTTTAGATTTTCATCAAGGAAGGGCCGGAGCTCTTTTCACATCAAGGGAGCCGGTTTTATTTTCATGAAATAAGGTTGGCCGGTTGTGATTTCATGTGGTGAAGGCCGGTTCAGATTTTCATCTCACCAAGAGACCGGTTTAGATTTTCTTCACACAAGGCCGGTTTGGATTTTTCATCTTACAAGACCGGTTGTGGTTCATGAAGGAGGGAGGGCCGGTCTTGATTTAACAAGGGTGGCTGGTCTTGATTTACAAGGGGTGGCTGGTCTGAAGCCGGACTTGTTTTGCACTAAGGGAAGGCCAAACTTGATTTTATCGTGTAAGGGCAGAACTTGATTTCATTATGCAATGGCCAAACTTGATTTCATGCAAGAGGGGAGGCCGAACTTGATTTTATCATGCAATGGCCGAACTTGATTTCATCATGCAAGGGCCGAACTTGATTTCATGCAAGAGGGGAGCCGAACTTGATTTCATCATGCAAGGGCCGAACTTGATTTCATGTAAGAGGGGAGGCCGAACTTGATTTCATCATGCAAGGGCCAAACTTGATTTCATGCAAGAGGGGAGGCCGAACTTGATTTAGGCTTAAGGTGGAGACTGGTCTTAATTTTATCAAAAGCCGAGTTCACATTATGCATGCTGGTTTCGATTAAGGCCGATTTCAAGATCAGAGAGCCAATGCCGGGTTCAAATTACAATGCAAGGCCGATTTCAATTATTCTTTAGGGCCGGTTTCAAATCAAAGAGCTTATACGTTACTTTACAAAGCTAGTCTACTTTTTCATAATTAAATGACTGGTCATCATCTGAATCATGCAATGATTAAACTTTATGCGTGCGAATATCATAAAATAACTGAACATCATTAAAAACATGAATTAAAAAGGTGAGTACACTTGCGGCATTCTTAAAAACAAACTTAAAAGAGTAACGTCCGAAGTACGTTTGCGATATTATAAAGTTAAAAACAGAGTGTACACTTGCCTGACAGCCGTTTGTTCACCTTTGCCGACTGGAAGCTTTCTCTCCTCTACTCCTTACTGTTCTTCTCGCTGATTGTTCGTGCCAGCTTCCTTGGTCAAACCTGAGTATTTATAGATGAGGGGTTAGGTGGAGTAAGTGGGGTAAGTCACTTGCTTCAGTACCTCTTTTCAGAGGGTGGTGGGAGTAAGTAAGTTAGTTTACTTACTCGAGTACTTCTCCTCAGACTGTAACGGGGTAGTTTACTTATCCCATTCAGTCGATACTTGATTGGATTCTAACTAAATAGTAAAGTTAGTTTTTGGCTTTAGTTGCTATTAATCTATTCAGGTTAACTTTTCAGTCAATGCTCCTTATTCTAATTAAGTTGTTTTACTTGACACGTTTTATTTCTTTCATTGAAGATCGGTTAACATTTTTAATTCTAACCTTGAGCCTCTTAATTTTTGGACCTCACAGACTGTGAGGTCCCACATCGATTGGGGGAGGGGAACGTGCTCATATGAGGCAGGGATACCTCCCCTTTTGTGGATGCGTTTTGGGAGCCCTGCACCTACCGAGAATAAAACCGTATGGGCTGGGCTCAAAGCAGACAATATCCACATGTGGGTACTTAGGGACATTACAGATGGTATCAGAGATAGGACCCGGGCCGTGTGTGCTAGGGAGGACGCTGGGCCCCAAAGGTTGGGTAAACTGTGAGGTCCCACATTGGCTGGACGGGGAACAAAGCATGCTCTTATAGAGGCGTGGAGACCCTTCCCTATGCGTTTTGGGGGCCGTGGGCCTACTAAGAACAATACCGTGCGGGTTGAGTCCAAAGCGGACAATATCCACATGTGGGTGCCTGGGGACGTTACAGATAATATCAGAGTTGGAACCCAAGCCGCGTGTGCCAGCAAGGACGTTGGGCCCCAAAGGTTTGGTGGACTGTGAGGTCCCACATTAGCTAAGGGTGGGCAACGAAGCGTGCTCATATGAGGTGTGGATACCTCCCCTCTTGTGGACGCATCTTGGGAGCCTACGGAGGTTCGCCAAGAGAAAACCTTAAGGCCTGTGTATGGCTGGAGATGCCGAAAGTTCTCACAAGCCAAAGAGAACAATATCCACATGTGGGTACCTAGGGACATTACAGATAGTATCAAAGACGTGACCCAGGCCACGTATGCCAGCGAGGACGCTGGGCCCTAAAGAGTGTGTGGACTATGAGGTCCCACATCTGCTGGGGGAGGGGAAAGAAGCATGCTCATATGAGGCGTGGATACCTCCCCTCTTGTGGACACATTTTGGGGGCCGTGAGCCTGCCAAGAATAAATATGTGCGTGCTGGGCCCAATGTGGATAATATTCACATGCGGATGCCTGGAAACTTTACAGATGGTATCAGAGACGGGACCCAGGCCCTGTGTACTAGCAAGGATGCTGGGCCCCAAAGGTTGAGTGGACTGTGAGGTCCCATATTGGCTGGGGAAGGGGACCAAAGCGTGCTCATATGAGGCGTGGATACCTCTTCTCTTGTTGATGCATTTTGGTGGCCGTGGGCCGGCCAAGAATAAAACCGTGTGGGTTAGGCCCAAAGCAAACAATATTCACATGCGGGTGCCTGGGGACGTCACAGATGGTATCAGAGACGAGAGCCGGACAGTGTCTACCAGTGAGGACGCTGGGACCCAATGGTTGGGTGCACTGTAAGGTTCCACATCGGCTGAAGAGGGGAACGAAGCGTGCTCTTATTAGGCATGGAGACCCTTCCCTTATGGATGCGTTTTAGGGGCCGTAGGCCTGCCAAGAACAAAACCGTGCGAGTTGGGCCTAAAGCAGATAATATCCACATGCGGATGCCTAGGGACGTTACAGATGGTATCAGAGACGTGACCCAAGCCGCGTTTGCCAGTGAGGACACTGGGGCCCAAATGGTGGGTGGACTGTGAGGTCCCATATTAGTTGGGGGAGGGGAACGAAGTGTGCTCATATGAGGCGTGGATACCTCCCCTCTTGTGAACGCGTTTTGGGGGGCCGTGGCCCTGCCAAAAACAAAACCGCGCAAGTTGGGCTCAAAGCGGACAATATCCATATGTGGATACTTGGGGATGTTACAGATGGTATCAGAGACGGTACCCGGGCCGTGTGTGCCTGCGAGGATGTTGGGCCCCAAAGGTTGGGTGGACTGTGAGGTCTCACATCGACTGGAGGGGGGAACGAAGCGTGCTCTTATAGAGGTGTGAAGACACTTCCCTTGTAGACGCATTTTGGGGGCCGTGGCTACCAAGAACAAAACCGTGTGGGCTGGGCTCAAAGCGGATAATATCTACATATGGGTGTCTGGGGATGTTACATCCACCATCATCATACGGGAGTGGTGGCACATGAAGATGCATAGCAAAAACACAAATATCTCACGGTATTGGCTTGAAACCGTGTGATAGACACTTGAAAAGCAGTGCAGATGTCCAGCAATTCTTGAGGGACTAGAAGGTGAAGCTCATTCCTCAGGTGAGCCTTGTAAACAGTTATGCAGCTCTCAGGTGGAAAAAAGGCCCTATCCAGTTCGTCGGACATCACCGGGACGGTCCTCTGTGGAATATTGAACTCCACGCACAACTCTTTAACCTCACCAACTGTGAGCACAGAAGCAATCTCCATTATAGAAGGGGATATAGAAGTGGAAGTAAGAAAAAAGATAGCATAACACTTGAAAAATTTTTTAGGAAAGATGAACGAAAGCGGGGAAAATTCAAAAGCGAAACAGACGGACAACTTAAAGAGCAGTGTGAATGCCAGAAAAGTTAACCATCTTGAGAACGTGCACCCATCATTGCTGACACGTGTTGTTTCTTGAACATGCACAGTCGAATCAAATCCTCTGGTGCATTAATTTTTGAGATCTTGAATTCACCGCGTACAGACACGTAGCCACCTTTTCGACTGATAGGCCGGCTGATGATGGTGTGTAGCTCTAACTCCCACAAGTTCTTCGGATTCTGGCCTAGACGGTCGTCAAATCCAGTCAATATTTTCTTTAACAGTTCTCCGAATTTTGGCCTAGATGGTCAACGAATCTGATCAACTCTTCCTCCAGAAGTTCTTCGAATTTTGGCTTAGAAGGTCAACGAATTTGGTCAACTCTTCCTCCAAAAGTTTTCTAATTTTGATCTAGACGGTCAACGAATCCGGTCAACTCTTTTTCCAAAAGTTCTCCAAACTTTTTCCTAGATGGTCAACGACTCCGGTTAACGTTTCTGCCATCAATCTAGCAAATCTTAATGGATGCCAACCAGGCACGTCTCATCGTGAACATACTGGAAGTCAGAATTCAGACCACTAGTATGGGAGATTAGTGATGGATACGCCTATAGTGGACTGGCGCAATAATAAGGAACAACTCAGATCCACAAGGGCTCATATGTGCACCTGGAAGGTCAATGCCAACCATTGATCGGACGAAAAGCCAAGGAGAGCGGCCAAGCTTGACATTAGGGCGGGCAACAGGCTCCCAGAAACGATCAACATTTCTGTTGACCAGAAATGCCATAGTAGGCTGACTTAAAAGCAAGCCTCACGTGGGCCAAACCCAGTTTGGCCCACACTTCCGTCCATAAC
Organism: Nepenthes mirabilis; assembly: GCA_025585075.1. Lineage (NCBI taxonomy): Eukaryota > Viridiplantae > Streptophyta > Magnoliopsida > Caryophyllales > Nepenthaceae > Nepenthes > Nepenthes mirabilis. The sequence goes on from JAODPA010115932.1 coordinate 17,711, forward strand.
CAGCAATGGCCTTCTTCCTTGATTTTGCGCTTTCCTAGAAGGCAATCTCCATTGTAACGATCACCAGCAGATTCAGCGCATGTCCCAAAAAAAAAGCGCCAGATTTTTTTCATATCTGTAGTAAACTCTAACGGTTACAAAACGCAAAAGGAAGGTAATCAATCCAAGGAGTCATTACCTCAATTAAAAACTCCATGCAAGGAAATGAAACAATCCTAATAAAACGCAAAAATCAAGCCTTCCTACCCAAGGAAGGTCGCCGAACATCTCAGCTATAAAAGCTCATGGAGTCTTCACTCCAGGACACATTCTCTTTCCTACTAAAAACACTCTCATAAGCTCACGCAACGTCCTCGTAACTCTAAAAGCTCCCACGCTTACAGAACGCTAACTCTCTCTGTCACTACGTCCCCCATGACCAGAATGTTGAGAACCAACGCTCCTCACGAGTTACAGAAAGCCTCTCACGCAAGAGCAAACCCCCATTACAAACACTTTTTACATTCTTGTTCTTTTCATTTTGCCTTTATCTTCTTAAAAGTTTGAAGGCTATTTACTGATTTGAGTATCGGAATATTTTCGGTAAGATAACTTTTCGCCGGCACCTGACCTCTTATTTGTTGCAGTGGTATGTAGGATTCAAATTCAGTGAATAGAGTCAAATTCAAATAATCAAGTTGACCCAAATATGTTCGAAATTTAAAATTAGTGACGTATCAAAATATAATAAATCTTTTTATTTCTAAGAGAGATGAAACTCCCTCAATCTAAACTATCATCATTTTAGAATACTATAATATTTATCTGGTGAAATACTTTATTCTGCTTAAAATATTAGCTCAATTAATCACATTATAGCATATAACATTTTGCCAATTCAATGTCTATTGAATAATTTTTCAAAATAGGGCTAGTAAAGATACCATCCCATATTTTATTTGCAAAGAATCTATATATCAAAATGTGATAAATTAAATATTAGTTTAACATATAAATACTCTATAACCTATTAAATAATCTCCCTAGCATAATAGCCTTATCGGTCTCTCACGTTTGGACCCCTCGTATCTATCATCAATATAAAACATATATTGATGTC
>JAODPA010115943.1:2058-18808 GCA_025585075.1 Nepenthes mirabilis
TATATATATTAGTATATGGCTCCTCCAATAGCAATATTTCGTGTTACATTAACAATATCGTGATATGTTACTATATTGATAGCATATCAACATAGTTTAACACCTGGACTAGCTATGTCAATAGAAAACCTATAAATATTTCAGACACTAAGTCCAACGCTACTCATTCTTCTAATTTGGGAACTAGGTATTCAAAAAAATATTACGGATATAGAATTTAGCACTCTGAGAATTAAATTTAAAATACACAAGTCTAAGTCACAATGCACCAACACAATGCACGGGTCCAAGTCACCCACATTGCAAAGTTACTGGAGAGAGATGTGTGCAATTTTCTCCCAATGCTACCACAGAGGTTTGTTTATGTAAATTCAACTTTCCCCAAAGCACAATGGAAGAGCTTTCCACATTGTAGGCTCGATAGAAGGTTAGATGTATATAACATTTATCCCAACTTTACAAAAAATTTATGTGTATTCAACCCGTGACTTGTAAGTCACAAAGGCTGACACTGATCTAAAAGAAAATTTAATCAACTGATTTAATAAGAAAACTTAGCTCAAGTGTGTTCCGGATCGTAATAGTTTCTTATTCATAGCAAACTATACTGCAGAGAAGCTCAAGCAAAAGCAACATACTGATTCAAGAAATTGATCGATGCTCAAAAGACTTGGAATTTGCATGGTCTGACTGTTGAGTGAGTCTGTAAAATCATCATCATCTATTGAAACGAGTAGGGCACCCTGAAGCAGTCAATGTTCATAGTGAGCTGCTAGGCCTCGTGAGCAACGAGAATGTTTTCAAGCATATGGGTGTGATTTGTGCAGGGTGTACATGTATAACAATCTGTGAGAAGTGTTTACCTCATCATGAGATACATCATCTGAACCAAACTGATATATTTTGCTTGGACTATCAGCAAAGAAATGGGCTTCAAGAGGACACACATCATTGGGTAAGAATTCACTAAGCAACTGCTCCCTTACGATACACAGTTCGGGCTGCAAATAGAGGGCACGGGTCATCATCGGATCACATTGAACAATGAATAAAATCCAAAACAAGGTGGATACTTCAGAGCCAGTCACATCAACTTACATTGGACAAATTTTCGAGACTTTCTATGATCAATGAAACAGAGGATTCCTTAGCCTGGTCCCCAGTGATTTCAAGTTCCGAGAGATATCTCTCGGCAAAACTATCATCGTCTTTAGATCCGAAAACTATAGAAGAATGTTCAGATTTTTTGTTATTAGCCTGTAATTTGCTATCTCCAACCAAACAGAGAAATGGATCAACCTGAAACAACATTAAAACATATGAAAGACTTCAGCATTCGTCTCAGTAAGGCTCAAATGCAACTTTGAGCAAAACCTCGTCAACAGAGACATACCATTTTAGTTTTTAGTGTTGCCTTGGCACTAGACACAAGAGGAAGAATGTTGTATGCTTTTGATGAAAATATAATCATCGAAGTTGACAAGATGAAGAGTGATCGACGACGGGATGGTGGCAATGGCCCTGTCAAAGAAGTGGTAGAAGTCAGACTAGAGATGGTATTTGGCTCCTCCATTAACATGGTAGGTCATTTTGGCAGACATATAACTCAAAACAGGACAATGCAATTGTAAAATGAAAATCCATTTTGAAATGGAATAAAAAAATATCAAGCGTCAACAACCCAAATAAAAAAAAATTCACCACCCAAAGAATGTAGCTAATGTAGTCGTTTCAATATGAGAAAAATAACGGTGCTTACAAATACATAAAAACATTACAGCTTTATTTAGATTCCTGAAAATTTGAGCAAAGAAAAGAACCACGTGAATAATTTGTCTAGCGCCTGTTATATTTGATCATATTTCCTTCAAATTTTCCTTTTCCCCCAATTTTCCAGCAGCCAAAATAGGGCATAATTCTTTTTCCAATGAGATTTCACCTCATGTCAAGAAAGTAATAAAAATTCACTCATTATTATCCATGACACATAATTATTGTCATAATAAAATTTATAGTTACCTCCTCTTAGTGAAATGCTTCTCAAGGAAAATGCTAGCTGAAAACTTCGAACTAGTGCCTTGGTACTAGAATTCTGTGAGCCACACAAATGTTTGATCAGAATAAAAGAGAATGAGGGGAGAGGAGGTCATGAAATACAAAAGAAAGATCAAACGAAAAACAGAAATGAAAAAGAAAATGACCAAATAAAAAAAGAATATTCTGTTAGATGCAGCAAGTAGCACCAGCAACTCGGGATGCTGTAGAAATCTAGGAGATCATGATTTATGGAACAAAATCCCACTAGAAAGCAGCATTAATTCAACGGTTGTTTGACGATCATGATTCCTTAATTTTATTGGAATATAATTTTTCATTGATGCCTCTACTCCACCACAATAGACTGGAGATTCCTAACTTAAACCCGGGAGGACAGCAATTCCTTACACAGAAGATGAGGTGGTCATACCAATGCCTATCCAATCTCTAACCTAATTATATTGGTAAGATGGATATGGTGGGGATCCCATTGTTCTCCGCAACATGCCCCATTATGCAAAGGACCCATGGATTAAAACATCAGTGTCAGTCGCGATTGTATCAGCGTCAAACTTATCAATATTGACATTGCAGATGCGAAAAAAAAAAAAATAAATCATGTGAACACATCAAGAGTGAATTATCTGCTACAATTGGACGGTCATTAATCATATATTTATCTCTTTGAAGAGTTTTTGTTAATTTTATCAAATTTGATCTTAATATTTCATTAGGTCATTGAAAATGCACCAATTTTTTTTATTTATGTATGTTTTATATCTCCATAAAACATTTGTATTTAAATTTCCTATAAAATTTAGTTATACTTAAAATGTGTGAATTTAAATTTCCAATAGCAAAGCAAAGAAAAAAAGTGATAGTTGGGGCATCCCATATCAATTCCTATAGGTCGATATTTTCACATATGGGTGCTATATCATCTCGAGCTTATTATCCATCAGAGACCCTTGAGTATCTTCCCCCTTATTTTCTTTTCTCTTGTGTGTGTGTGTGTGTGTCTGCGAGAAGGGGGGGTGGAGAAATATAAGCCAACATCTAAACGCATCCACACAATTGCCAGCCCTTGTATAAGAAATCAAATGCATAACATTGCCAGCCATTATCTATCAACTACTTCTAGTTATGAGCCAGTTTGCTTAATTTCATTGCATGAACTGGATTTGAATTGTCCTCCCAGTAAAAAACAGTTACTTAAAATTTCATTTTCCCCCATTAGTTTATTTCTTCACTTGCTCAAATTAATTAATGCATTTTCTTGGCAAACTAAGAAGTTCAACAAGCCACAAAGGCAATGATGCCTTTGCCTCAAAAAGACTAGAGGTAAGAGCTAGAACTGTAGCATGAAGTAGTATTAAAGACCTAAATCATTATGAAGGCTTTAACTTGTTTTGCCATGAGAGACGCTCATCTTAACAACAACTCTGCACATGATGAATAATACTACAATAGCCTGAATTCATTTCCTTCCCTCCCTCTCTCGATCTCTTGATCTCTCGACTTGATAAATCTAGCTGGAGGATTGGAGAAGACAAGCTCATCCAGAGAAAAAAGAAAAAAAAAAAAGAAAAGAACAGGCAAAAACACTTTACCCTAGCAAAATCACAAGGCAAGCTGGCCAATAATGGATTTTAAACATCAAAATATACAAAAGCAGAGAAGTGTCAATAACTTTGAAAGAGATTTGCAACCATCATTTTAAATGTCAAGAAATTACATTCGCTCAGAGAAAACAGCAACACAAGCCGGTAGATAAAACTGTGATCATGGATCAGTTAATCTATAAATTACCTTGGCTCGAGAGAACAGCAACACAAGGCTGTACGTGTGAGCAATTGCTTCATAGTTTTCAGGCATATTTTCAGAGGAAATGGATTGTGCCCAAATTGAAGAAAGAAGGAGAGTGATCTGCCGACTGCTCAGCCTAAAGGAAATTCCCTCCTGTGGTCAAAAACAACATAGAACTACTCAAATTCGGTGACGAGTTTTAGCCAGCCCATTTACTTGAAAGGCCTGCTGCTTTTAGCTTTGGTTGGTGGGATTGGATCCATATTTTTGGCCATGAAGGTAAACAAATTGACCTTTTAAATACGAAAATATCGCTGATCTTCAACAGAGGAAATGTGTGCTAATATTTTGAGATGGAAAGAATAAAATATTTAACATAGTCCCAATTACAGGTAAAAACCTACCACTTCCTTATTCAAGTTGTTTGGCAGAACTTCCTCCATTGGTGCAGGTGCTGAACTTCTTGTACTAGACGCACGACTATAGGATGACTTCAATCTATTGAGCACTCCAATACTGTTATTTTTTCCCTCACAGTCACTAATGACAATGTTTCTTGTGGAAGACCTTTCCTTTCTCAACTTCTCAAAAAGGGCAGCGGAGGAAGAGAAAACAGAGACGGTTCTTGACAGGGACCTAGGAAGATCTGCCTTCCTGAACCCAGAAGAGACCAGATTTGGGTGAGGGGCGACAGAAGATGGCACAAGAACAATAGAAAAGATGCGGTGTGCTCCAACTCGAATTTCATGATCTGGATGGACCATAGCAAGGAGTAATTGGTGAAACAAAGCTTCAGGAAACGCCTAGCAGAAGTAACAAGAGATTGTAGAAGCAATATTAGAATCAGGGTAAGGGTAACTCAGGAAAGTATAATTTTTTGTAAACAGCAAAGGCATACAATTGTCTTGTTCTGATATGATATGTTTGGCAATGAGGCCACGATTTGTGCAGTACGATAAACAGCTGAGATTGTAGTTCTAGCTATGATGTTTATGTTCGAAATATTTTCCAACATCACAGCCATAATATCAAGAATAGGTCCTGCGTTGCCAACCTGTTCCATTGTAACAAGATGCTAAATGTTGAGTAAATAACAATGATTTTTTTTTGCTACACATATTCCACCATTTAATCCAACTTTATATCTTTATTTTTGTCTTCAAAATTGAACTTGTATTTATCAAATTCATAATATTTTGTAAAATGCAAAGTTTAAAAATGGTACTTTGCACTGTAGTGTTGGGAAATTTACAATCTGAAATTAAGGTATGAAAATACATTTTCTTAAACTTTGGCTTTTACAAATGCTGTTCCAAATTTTATGAATTTGATAATATATGTTCAGTTTTGAAAAAGAAAAACATAATGGGAAAAAGGGTGGGATATGTGTGGCAAAAGATACTTTCCAATAACAACAATGGATGGTTATTCATCAATTAATCACACCTTTTGCGATAATTGTACAAGGCATTCATCTACCACTTCTTTGAATCTCTTATTCCATGAGATCACATCATCACCAAGATTTTTGTCATCAAGAGATACATGAATGCTTTTACGTAAATGCCTCATCATGTCACTGACTGCACCAAGGGTAGCAACAGAAGAATCAGCCTTGGCATGTTTAGCAAGGTGGGTTGTCACCTCTACAATGTCCAACTGCATGTCAGGTTGTTTGAGGACATTTTTGTGGTCAAGATGCTTGACCAATATTGGCAGCAATAATTTTGCATTGTCTCCTAACATACAAATACATGAAAATAGTAGCATCAGCCCAGCATCACAGTGGTGTCACATATTAATGGAAAACCAGAAAGCAATAGCATATGCAGAAGTGCAGACAGATGAATCAAGAGGAAAACAGAATTCGTGATAATACCAGAATCCTCCATCACTGACTGCATGTCCTTTAAAACAGGAAGAGCAAGGCTGTATTTAGAGGACCACAGTCTTCCATTATCAAAGTAACAGAACAAACATTCCAATACACGCCTTGTGGTGGTGGCCTCCTTACACAGCTTAGCCATGTTATGCAAGCAGACTCTGGACCAAAAGCTAGGATTCTTGGCATCTTCCCTGCAGAAAAGGAAATAAAATGTAAGTGCTGTGAATTCACGAGTAATAATTGAAAAAATGTTGAAACGTTTGTTTTGAGCTCATAAAACTCACTGCAACTCATTTAATTCTCCCTTTTCATTTACAATCAATCTCCAAGAGGGAACCCTATGCATAACGTCTGGCGAAGGGATAACATGACCCTCATTTTTCTGCACTTCTTGCAGCCATCTATTTTGGCAACCTTGCTTATCATCATTCTCATAAACTCCATAATTTTCCAGGATAACTGAAGCAACCTGGATATGTTGAGGTAAAGAACATTAACCAAGATAACAAGAGTTGCAATTTATATGGGAAACTTATATTTTAGATTCACCAGCAGAGCTGTATAATCATTTATTCAGACAGAAGAAAAAATGGAAATATAACTTTGAAAAGGGTACACAATACTCATATGGAGTTCCCAATACTGACAGCCTCGTTTTTTTGTGAAAAGCGACAAGTATCTACACAGATTTTTAGTTAAAATGAAGCCAGGTATGACAAATTATTTTCAATCATTGTGCTCAGTCAGGAAAACAATCTATTTCATGAAACTTTTCCTTCTTTTTCTTGCTGGGTCTGAACTTTTTCAATGTACAGGGTATGATTTTCCTTTCAATAAATGTTCTTGGTGGCCAGTGATTGATTGAAGTTGACAACTTGAAGAAGATCATCTTCATTCTTGCTACAGGGAAAATAAATGATAATGTTTGCCTCCAAATCACTAGTCAGTAACAGGTTGTATATCAATTAGTCAGATCAAATAACTATTGATTTACAACGAAAATAATACAACATGATCAAGAACAAAGACATCTACTAGGGAGGAAGGAATCAGTCAGCTTACGTTATCAAATTCAGTCGAAATATGAGAATATTCGCCCATCAGCCAAACCTACAGATGAGATGGAACAAAATCGTTTATTAACAGATGGTCATAAAATCCAAAGGGGGGGGGGGAAGCACTGGTTCTATAAAAATCCGATGAATGTTTAGGATACACATCATAGATATCTTTAATTATGTCAACAAATGGATCCATCAATTGGAAGATTGAAAAGGAAAATTAGGACATGAACAAACAACTACAGCAAAATATACAGATCACCACTGAAGAAAGTGCTTGGAGCCCAGCTGCTCGAAGATGCAATGACCTCTCATCTTCTCCAACCTCTTGAGCAAGCTGGCAGAATTTTGGAATAAATTCTTCTAAGCTGAACAAGTAAGTTCCATCCCTCTGAAAACATCAGAAGCATGAAATTAGTCCAAAGATCATTTTGAATATCACAGTTATAATGTAAGGTGGAGAAGCCTGTAATGGAAGAATGACATGCATCGGGAATCATAAACACACTTGATGGTGCCAACCTGATTGTTTACAAAATCAAAAAAACTCATGCATCCTATAATTCGCATTTCATCCTGTCTTGTTTGATCCAGTAGAGTGTGTATGAGGCTTAGCAAACTGCTTGCCAGTAAAGGCCTGAGGAATAACCACAGTCAGAAAATGTAGAGTGGATACGTCAATGACAGAACATTATGTTAAAGCACTCCCAACATTTAGGTGTCTTGTTGCTGCTACCTAATGAGACTAATGAAGAATACAAAGAATAAACAATTATGAACATTGCTGGTCCTGTGGGTCATTTACTGAAAAATCCTTCATTTCTAATCGAATACTTCTCACTTGCAAGTAACAAAATAGATAAAATGACACCAACAGACCTTACATAAGGGAAATTCAACAAAAAGATGTGCATATACTGCTAACTGAGCTGTATACAGCAGGCTAAAGTCAGACAAAGAAGTACCAAGCAAGGTCTTCAACAGCATGGAAGAGAATAATCAAAACAACTCTATCAGTTAAAGTGGATGGTATAACAAACCCAAAGGCATATTCCATGGAAAGTAGAGCGCCAACTTGAAGTTGCCTAGTTAACAATATCAACCAGCTCATCACATTGATGTTGCCAACTGGCGATGAATATGACAATTAAGGAACATTTCAAGGAATACGTTAGACCACCTACAACTTTAACAACATATTTAGTTACCAATCTAGGGAAACCACAAAATGAGTTTGCTAAAAGGCATATTAAAATGCAAATCTATCGCACACCATTGCTACTTACACTTTTGTGGCATTCTCTTCATTGATGTACTACATGTATCTGGATCTTTTGCAGCACATATTGACATAAATATCATAATAATGCATGTAACTCCCTTGTTACACATGCAACAGAATTTATGAGGGAAATCAACGGAAGTGGTCTTGAGACGGAAATTACCAAAAAAAGGCCTGAAAAATGGAGCATAAACACATCCTTTCTGATTTGTTGTGGCCAACTCAACCACTTGTGGTTGAGATAGAATTATAACAAAATAACAAAGTTATATGTTGGATAAAATCATATTTCTTTGCCCATATCTACTAAGGATTGCCTTCTGAGACACAGGAACTTTTCAGCATTAGTTAGTACTAAATGAGAATCAAATGGATTATCTCAACTGTAGGGAAGTGGATGTAATACATCAGAGAATCAAATTGAGTTTGCTAAAAGGCATATTAAAATGCAAATCTATCGCACGCCATTGCTACTCACACTTTTGTGGCATTCTCTTCATTGATGTACTACATGTATCTGGCTCTTTTGCAGCACATATTGACATAAATATCATAATAATGCATGTAACTCCCTTGTCACACATGCAACAGAATTTATGAGGGGAATCAACGGAAGTGGTCTTGAGACGGAAATTACCAAAAAAAGGCCTGAAAAATGGAGCATAAACACATCCTTTCTGATTTGTTGTGGCCAACTCAACCACTTGTGCTTGAGATAGAATTATAACTAAATAACAAAGTTATATGTTGGATAAAATCATATTTCTTTGCCCATACCTACTAAGGATTGCCTTCTGAGACACAGGAACTTTTCAGCATTAGTTAGTACTAAATGAGAATCAAATGGATTATCTCAACTGTAGGGAAGTGGATGTAATACATCAGAGAATCAAAATGCTATTGCATCCGCAATTGTTAAGATTACACAATTATATATCTCAGTCTTCTGCTTCATGAAGGCATAAAGTAAACAGTCTGTAGATGTGATGCCTCCTCGGGACTGATAGCATTTTCTGGAGCATTTCTTCGATGAGGAAGAGATCCTTGGTGCTTTGCATGATAGGAGGGATGACAAGGGATAGGATCAGATGGTTTTTCAATGCCTTTCTTGGATTATAACTAGAGGTACTGAAGGATGATATAATCAGATTTTTTCTACAAGTTTTATACATCAGGTAAATTTGCCAGAACTAAAATCTACTTTGACAGTGTTATCAAAGAGAACGGAGAAATTCTGTGAGGAATCTTGTATCGGAAACTCAAAATGCATTAGCAAATATTGGATGCATCTTTGATGGCCAACAAAAGTTTCGAAGAATTATTAAAATTGAATATAACAACATGATAATTAGTTGGCAGTGAATAGGCATAAAATAATGTCGATTGCAATTTTTGACATATCTAATGAATATATGTATTGATAGGAAATAATGGCACATTTCTGATGAAATATTTTAATTATTGTGAATGAAGAGCCTAAGAGATTTTTCTTTTTCAGCTTCCAAAGAAATCTGTGGGACAAATCTGCTTTCTCCTTCACTCTACATATTCCATGGAAAAAAAGAACGCCAGATGTTGCCTACTGGCAATGAAAATGACAATCAAAGAACATCTCAAGGAACGTGGTCCACCTACTACAACTTTAGCAATATATTTAGTTATCGAGATAGGGAAATCACAAACCGAGTTTGCTAAAAGGCATAAGAAAATGCGAATCTACTGCACACCATTGCTACTCACACTTTTGTGGTATTCTCTTCATTGATGTACTATATGTATCTGGACCACTTGCAGCACATATTGACGTAAATTTTATAATGATGCATGCAACTCCCTTGTCACATATGCAAAAGATTTATGCGGGAAATCAACAATAAGTTGTCTCAAGATGGAAATACCACAAAAAAAAAAAAAAAAAAAAAAAGGCCTGAAAGATGGAGGATAAATGTAACTTTTGTGGTCTGTTGTGGCCAACTCAACCACATCAGGTTGGGACAAGATTTTTACAACACAAGAAAGTTATATGTTGGATAATAGAAGGTGATTATAGGTGCTTTTGAATCACATTTTCTTAATTTAAATGCAACATGGAATAAAATCAAATTTCTTTGCCCATATCTACAAAGGATTGCCTTTCAAGACACAGGAACTTTTCAGCATTAGTTAGTACTAAACCAAAATCAAGTGGAATACCTCAACTGTAGGGAAGTGGATAAAATACGTTTGAGAATCAGAATAATGTTGCATTAGCAATTGTTAAAATTCCTCAACCATTTATTTCAGTCTTCTGCTTCATGGAGGCATAAGGTGAATAGTCTGTAGCTGCCATGCCTCTCATGGACTGATTGTGATTTTTGTGTAGTATTCGATTTTTCAATTTATATTTATAACGTCATAATTATCATATATTAGATTAATATGAGAAATAATTGTATAATGAATATTTCAATAAAATTATAATTTTTAGGAATAAGGTTTAGCGCCTGATAGACGCAAATGTAGCACATGTGCGCATTTCTAGCATAAGCTCCACACATGAGGTGTTCATAATGGTACACTCGTGCTCATTTTAGGTAGGATGCTTGTGCTTGAGGAGCACATATTTAGAGCTCGTGCATAGTTTGGGTAGAAAGGGTTGCACTTGAGGTGCGTCTAATACAATGCTAGTACATGCACATGGCTGGGCAGGGCGCCTAACTAATGCTCGTGCATTGATTTGAGTATTAAAAGCTTTTTTCACTAGATTTCAGTCATTTGCATGGGAAAAAGGAAGAGAAGAGAGAGAAAGAGAAGAGAAGGATAGAAAAAAGAAGAAACGGAGGGACAAGGAAAGATATTTCGAGCTTATTTTGCGCCAGATTCGGTAAATCTTTGAGTTAAGACAAATATATCTAAACCCATTCTTTATTCAATGATTAAAATCTTTTGATTTTCCTTTTAATTCTTGCTTAAATATACATGCATGTTACTCTTTTCAATAATATTTCAAATATTGTCACATGCATGTTTATTTTATCGAACATTTCAAGATTTTATTAGTCTTTACCAAATATTAAGAAATTTCGTTTGTTTTCACCTAACATTTGGGTATTTTAAAGAACCATATTCTTATATTAAAAAATTGTTAAGGAAATCATGAAACATTTGAGCATTTGATCTTGCATGCTATTTTCATGCAAGCATTTGACGAGGGTTTTATTTTTGTGATATGGATAGAGATTATACTTTCCCCAAATTTGAAAAAGTTTTGTATATTTATTAAAGAGTTTTCTGTTTGACAAATATGAATCATTATAAGTGATTTGATGGTTTACATTCAAACACATCCAAGTATATTATATACTCTTAAAGAACACACCTACTATCTATGAGTAAAAAAAAAGTACCGTTTGACCCTGTCTATCAGGTCATAGACAGTCTGCCTACAAATCTTGAATAGTATTGTTTTGGCCTGAGATTTTCAGATATATGAGTAATCCGTTCTTCAAAGTTGTCCTTTTTTGGTCAATGTGTAAGTCACTAGTAATTTTTAGATTTTTACATATTTTGATCTTCTAAAGATTTCGCATGTTTTTGGATATAATCCTTTGATTTTCATGTTTTTATAGATACATTATATGTTCTATTTTTTTAATGTTCTTCGTATGATTTGCATGTTTTGAGGATCTACATATATTGAACTGTTTGAATGAAATCATGGTTTGGAACATATTTATTGAAAAATTGGACATTTTGAACTTTTGCATGTAATTTACGAACTTTCTATCCTTCCGCCTGTTTTATTCATGTAAAATTATACGTTATATATTTATATATTTTACTAACCGTTAGATTCACATTTACAAATATTTTTAAAGTGGATTCTTATAGGATATTGACAAAAGATCGTTGAAAACTTTGGTTTAGCTTATATTTGTAATAGTGCTAGTTATTCAAATTTTATATACTGTACTAGATGTATATTTTTTTCTTTTGAGTTCCTCAGCTTGGAATTTGAGGCCAGTGAGCCAAATAAAGTTATGTACGGTTTTCTATTGTAATATATTTGGTATTTTGGTTAGATGATTTTCTTTACAGTAATTTATGAATTAAGCAAGTACAATTTTGTTTCGAGGTCAGACTAAAATAGTATGACTAATTCTGTGACCACTGTGATTATATTTGATTATGTTATTTATGATGTTAGTATGTATTACCCTACTCGATTTTGTTTATTAGATCGTAATTATTTATAGATAATTCTTATATTTGTTATTACTATCATTACCTGCTTATAATAGAATCGTAATATTCTAGAGCATTGCTTGATAAGGAAGAGATCCTTAGTGCTTTGCATGATATGAAGGGTAACAAGGGAAGGGATCCAATGGTTTGATGACTTTCTTGAATTATAATTGGAGGTAAGGAAGAATGATATAATCAGATTTTTTCTACGAGTTTCATAAATTCGGTAAAATTGTTAGAACTAAATTCTACTTTAAAAGTGTTACAAAGAGAATAAAGAAATTCTATGAGGAGTCTTGTATCAAAAACTCAAAATACATTAGCGGATATTGGATGCATCTTTAATGGACAACAAATGCTTCAAAGAAATATTGAAATTGAATATAACAGTGTGATAAGTAGTTGGCAGTGAAAAGACAAACAATAATGTCGATTGCAATTTTTTCCATATTTAATGAAAACATGGATTGATAGGGAGTAGTGGCACATTCCTAATGAAATATTTTAATTATATGAATGAAGAGCCTCAGAGATTTTCTTTTGGGGCTTCCAAAGGAATTTGAGGGGTAAATCCACTTTCTCCTTTGCCCTTCATCTTGGCAATGAGAGTTCGGGATGGTGGTGAACAAACTGGATATTATTGTCAACTATAAAATGAAATCACTTGTTTGAAAACATGTCACTTTGAATTTCGCAAGCTTCAGAAGTCACTTAGCCAAAAACAGACCAAAAAAACTGATCCACAATTGGACAAGTAACCCCCACATACGGTCTGATGTGTGGAAGAAAGAGAACTTACATTTGCTCCTTACATGAAATTAGTAGTTTCCTATAGATGCACATGACAACTTTTGCAGAGTGAAAGTTCTCCGTTCTCAAATCCTTGTAACACTTCTGCTCAAGAGTATTTGTAATCTGATAATCAGAATTGCAATCATAATCAGCAGATCATCAATCAATAGTGACGGAATAGACAAGTGTATATTTAGCCACGGTCATCAGGTGAATTTCCACGTGTAAGAAAAGAAGAATAAGTGATCTACTTCCATAAAAGAGGCCATCAGACAAACATTTAGTCAAACGTTGTAATACATGGGTGGAAAATAAGGTATCCACGTATTGTTTTTTAATAGTTTCATCTCTGTCTCTTGTAATGCCTATTAGTCATTGTTTAACCACTCCACCCTTTATCCCACTGAAAATTGCAACAAAAGAACAACTAAATATGCTTATCCTTGTATGCTTTCTATGTTTTCATCTCTGCATCGTCTTTGTTTTAGCACTCCCATTTGCAACAAAAATAACAAAAGAGGATTCTGCTCTCGAGAGACCAAGTTTTTTTGCCATTGTTGTTGGATTGAATTTTTCTTACTATTCTAGATATGATTTTGTAAGTGCAGCAAACTAGTGGGATTCACCATGTCTATCTAGTAAGCTATATTTGGCAATTGCATGGAGCATGGATGAATTATGTCTAGAATAGAAATAAACTCCATGCATAAAATTGAACAAGAAAAAATAATAGTTGAACTTTTAGTGGGTAATTTCTAAGGATGTGTCTGGAACACTCATATAGTATAATTACAACGTATTTAAATTAAATTAGCCAGTTTGAAGCTCAAGGTACATCATGGTTACATACTAAGTAGTGTAGTATATGTAAATGTGATTGAACTACATTTTCAAATAGGGGATTCCCAGCACATTATTTTAGTGTAAGGAGCTGGATATGCAAAATATTGGCAAAGTAATAAAAAATATGAAATGCCAAAATTCGTGACACCAACAAGTATAAGGTGACAAATTTACAGGCCTATTGATTTCTTGAATGTCTACTACAAATTTACTGCTTTAACATATGAATTATAATTGCATTAACAGGGGAAGGAAAACCACACAATTTCAAGGATCCAGCTATAACTAAAAGCACCTTTGGGAAGCGCAATGGATTCTTTGAAGCATATTCACAGAGCTTGCCAATCTTCCGATCATTTGGTGGCTCATTCTATCAAAAGGATAAGGTCAACAAATAAACCAAAAATACACAGAAGTATCAAGAAGAAGATAACTCTTAAAGAGAACTAAAATAAAACAAGCTAAAGCTTAATATTCCCGTTCAGTCATTTCATAAGGCAGCATGCCAGCTGAAGTACTGAACACTGAATGACTCCTATATGAAGTTGTCATAAGATAGCATAAGATGACTGAACATGGACCATACATCCCAATGCAAATGAAAGCCACGCATGTTTAAAAAACACTTACATTTCCATGACCACAAAAGTATAATGAACCATACAATAATATAAAATAAGGAAGGGAAAAAAAAAAGTCTTGCCGATATCAACACTTCTTGTTTTATGACTCTTAGAGCGTAAAATACCCATTATGGTTTTCTATCCGCCCATACACATCACAAATGTTACTTAAAAATCTCTGACACAGAACCCTGTCTTGTCCTTCAGCATACACATGCTCAGCCTTTAACAAATTGATAGGGTAAAGCAATTGAAGAAACTTCCAAAGTTTCTAACATGATTGACATAATATTTAATCTTTCGAAAGCTTATCAAAAAAAAAATTCCTCCCCATTCATAAGGGCAATTCAACACATGAGGCAGCCATATAATCCTCGAATGAGGTCAACTTAACACATGAGAAAAGTCATATAACTTGCAGGAAGACATCATTCACAGCATCTACGGAGCATGCTTTGGCTTCCCCCAACTTTTGAACAGCTTCCCAACATCATATGTTGATGTCTATGCATCCCAGAGCCAGCAAAGTATATATGCACCATGGGAATGCAGCAAGAATTATTGCAGAGAATAACACCTTGAGAACTTAAGATAGTTTACAAGGTTAAACAAACATGCTAAGAAAGAATCTTATAATAAACAAATGGCAGCAAATAAAATTTGTTCTGGACCCATCATGTAATGGATTTGAATATAGTTTATTTACAAACAGGGGTTTGGAAGCTCAACTTACCTCATGCTTAATTAAGTATAGGCAGTGTCAACAAGATCGGTTTACACATTAAATATGGAATTCCAGGGAATCAGTGACATTACTGAATAAGGGATTTTTTTGGGAGTTAGCTTAAGTGAGTTAAGTAGGTGAGCTATGACATGATAGTAAGGTTGCTTCCATGAGACATTAAGATTATGGATTCAAACTAGTAAACAACATCTCTATAATGTAGATGTGTGGTTGCACATTTTCAACCCTCTCCAGATACCGTAATGGTTGGTAGAAGCCTCGTGCATAAAATTCAGAAAAACATAATATCAATTAACCATCTTCAACAGCATACTCAACAACACTGGAATTCTACAATTCGAGCAACTTTAACAGCATTTACATCAACCCTTAAACAGTAAGCAAATTCTTCCCTTGAAAAAGAACCAAGGAATATTCAGACAAAATGCAAACACGAACAGATGATATAAAAGCAGCATTAGTGTCACAATCTAACCTGGGATCTAGGGAAAATATCCGCGATCAATTTCTTGTACCTCTTGACAGGCTGCCTTGACCTGGCCCTCAATGCAGGGCAAAAGAAACAAAGATTCCCACATGCTGGTAAAACTTGTCTCGAAATTACGCCGGAAACAACGCCCATTTTTTCTTATTTTTCCAATGACAAATATGTATACAACCGTGGAAGTTTACGAAAACAAAACCCTCGATTTCAATCAAAATTCACGCTTTCTTTGCCAAGTTCATCAACCGAATAAGTTGAAATCGTCAAACTCCAAAATGGGGAAGGCAGAGAAAAGCTCTTAAATTCAAATGGGTACCTTCTGCTTTTCGGGATAAGCCTGCGTCAATAAATTTGAGTCAGAAAAATAAATTCCCAAAAATACCATCACATCCGTTAATTCATAAACAAAATCAACTACTGCTGCCTTGGTGAAAAAGGAAGAGAAAAAAGGGAAATGAAGGTGAATTGAGTAGCGTTTACCACAGGATCGATTCTTGTAAAAAGCAGATCCCGAGGCTGGATATCTTATACAAAAATGTACCGAATTCCCGGCATTCCTAAACCCCTGAATTCATGAACTCTCTCTTCCCTTTCTCTACCCCTTTTCCTCTCGCTCTCCTTTTTCTCCTCCCTTTCCTCTCGTTCCGTTACAAAAAACTGATATCATCAACGTTTCCCATCTTTAGAACTTTCTATTTCTCTCTCTTCCAGTCCAACTGGGATGCCCAAGGGCGATTAAATTTGTCTGCCTCTTGCAAAAGCAACTTTGTCTAAGATTCCGCGCAAAAAATTAGTATCGTGATCCCTTGAAATTAGGGAAAATTTGCAATCTCACTCTCAGTAATCATACACGGATGCCGACAGAATTTTCTGCCGTTTGGTTGGTTTGGTGCGTCTGCAGTCAACTTTGCTTGGCCCATCTTTAGTTGGCTATTTTGAATATGCTAGATGCTTATTTTTTTAATATA
>JAODPA010115954.1:0-18807 GCA_025585075.1 Nepenthes mirabilis
GCGAGGATAGTAGTGGAGGAGATTAAGGTTGGGGTGAGAGTGGAGACATGGAATGGGTCTGTGAGAGGGTTTGTGAGGTGGGAAGGGTTGGAGAAGACGGTGAGGGAGCTGATGGAAGGAGAGACGGGGAAGGCGGTGAGGAAGAAGGTGGCGGAGGTAGGCCAGATGGCTAGCAACGCTATGGAGGAGGGTGGCTCTTCTCGGCATGCCTTGGACTTGCTCCTTCACGAGCTTCAAGCACAGTGCACGAATTCAGCTGACTCAGCGGGAAAAGGCCCTGCATCTTAATTACTGGGTACAGGGAAGCTTAGATTCTTGTATTCGTATCTCTTTCGTGATATACTGAGGCAGGTAATATAACAGTACTTTCAAGCAGGTAAATTCAATTACTACATTTGATGATTATGCATTCAATCACTACTCAGTACTTGCCAAAACGTCAAGTTATTCGATTTTATTTTATTTGGAGATTACAGATAAAGATAATAAAATAGTTATTTTGTAATATATGGGTGAGGTTGCTCACGTTTTTCCCTTTCTAATGTGAAATCGAATGCCATCACTCTTATTAGATTTTACTTTTCATTGGTGTTATTGAAAAATCTCCAGATAAGATTATATGCTCGGTTATCAGATTCTTTAGAAGGTCCCACGCCAAAATCCTTCATAATTCATGCGGCTACTATAGTTTTCCATAATATTCAGGTATTTTTCTTTATTTGAATACTCACATATGAATCAGATTTCTTGCCATTCTGACTGTACTATTTATTATCGATTCAGTATTCTTCCCTTCCCCATCTAACAAAACGTTAAAGGCTGTGAATAGAATATTTTTTCTGAACATTTGTTTAATGTTTAATCCCCCCCTTTTTTGCAGAGATAAAAAGTGTATGAAGGGAAAGTTAGACAATTGAAGGTGTGTTAATGAGGCAAAAGATAGCACAAGATAAAACGACTGAACCATATACAGATACTGTGCCTTCGAGCAATGGCCTTCTATATTCCAAATTTTAAGGTGTGTTAAATATATATAGTTTTATTCGTATGATGTAAAGAGTATGCTTTCATTATGAATAATCTTCACATAAAAAAGGAGATGCCCAGCACACAAGATTGTATAAGACACGAGAAACAGCAGAAAGTATAAGTGTTACTGTCATTTACTAAATAATACCTCCTTATGTTGCATGTGAATGGCCACAAATACCCAAGAAAGTGTTCTAGACGGGGTGAATTGGGGACGACTGTGAAATTTAGATACCAACCCCAAAATCACTGTATAATAGAAAAGAGAGGAGCAACAGTGAATAATATACCTAGTTAGTTTGCCACTTTAGTGATTGGATAAATAAAACTCATTTAGTCTCTTTACTCTGCAAATGGGCAGAACAACAAAGTGTATGAGCAAATCAATAGAATATGTGAAATGGTATATAAAAGCGATGGTGTCTGTTGCATGCTTACTCACAATTGCACTTGATTCCTGCAAAATTGAATGAGTAACATAGCAAATCGAAGGGAAGATTGGGGAGGAAGAGTTCAGAAGAGGGGAAGTTTCGAGAGGGAGACCGAACAGAGCAGAGAGGGTGAGGCAGAAATTAGAAGGAGTGTCAGAAGAAGATATTCTGTATTCCTCTGTGCTCCTGTACACAGCAGCATTTAAGTAACAATAACGTAACTGAACAGTAAACAAATGGAAATGTAATATAATCACGTAACTGAATAATAACTAATGCACCGGGAGGGAAAATTGAATGGTAAACAAAAGGTAAGTATGCAAATATAATCTGAAAAATGAGAACAGAAAATGATAGGAAATATAAGCCCTAGTATTTTGAGCTCGTATGTAATCGCAAAATTTTAGGGGTTGTTGGGTCTTCCGGTTGCTAGTCCTCGGCCTCTGGTTATCTGGTGGTATCGCAATGTTCGTCACAATGTCCGTCTCGATAAGGCAGGTAACATTGGCGTCCTTATCAAAACGCACTTTATCCTCAAGGTTGAATGAAGGAAAATTTTTCATAAATTCCACAGTGGTTTCCCACGTTGCTTCAGTAGTCGATTGGGATTGCCAGCAAATGAGAAACTGGAGAATAAATTTTCCTTGCTATTGAATTTTCTTGAAACCAAGGAGCTGAGCAGGTGTTGGGAGAAGCTGGGAACTGCATGCTTACAAGGAAAAATCCATCGGGTTGCTTGTAGTATCTCCCTGGAATAGGCAGAGGTTGCAGCAAACCTGGGGGGGAAGACGTGAATGGCTTCACTTGCTGGAAAATAGCACAACTGTTGACAAATTCACAGATATCTTTACACATTTGAGGCCAATCGAAGGAGCTGACTATTCGTGTGAGAGTCCTCTGGAATCCAACGTGGCCTCCAAGTGGAGAGGTGTGATATTCTTGTAGGATCAAGTCCTGTAAGGTAGAATCGACCGGCACCAAAATTCGGCTCTTATTGAAAATCATCCATCGTGCACGGTATAATGTTCGAAGTTTTTCAGCTGTTCCTTAATTGAGGACATTAAGTCTGCCGAAGTCGAGTGACGTGGATAAAAATTCTGTAGAGTAGTCAGTAGGGCCAGCACTGGTTGGGACACCCCAAGTTGTAAGTAACAGGATCCCTTTAGCAGCTGAGAGAGACCATCTGCTGAGCCATTTTCTCGCCCTGGTTGGTACACAATATCAAAGTCGTACCCCATTAGTTTAGTAATTCGTCGTTGTTGAACAGGGGTGTGGATGGCTTGATGTAACAAGGCCTTGAGTAGCTAATGATCGGTGTGGATGGTAAATTTGGTCCCCAAAAGATACTAGCGCCATTTTGTAATTGCTTCCGAAATGGCAGAGAGCTCTCATATGTAAGTCGAGGAGTTCTGAAGCTTGGGGCTGAGCTGTTTACTAAAGTATGCAATCGAATGCCCTACTTATAAGAGCACAACACCCACACCAAGACTCGAAGTATCAGTTTGTATCACAAAGGGTTTAGAGAAATCTGGCAAGGTCAAGACAAGAGTGGTAATAAGGGAAACCTTGAGGGAATTAAAAGTTGACTCAGCTTTAGGGCTCCGGACAAATTCATTCTTCCTTAGCAGTTGAGTGAGTGGTACTGAAATCTGGGCGTAATGGGCCACAAACCGGTGGTAATACCCAGCCAGCTTAGGAAGGCCTCGCAGCTTTTTGACATTTATAGGTGTAGGCCATTGTTGTGCGGCCTCAAATTTTGTTGGATCCATTGCTATCCCTTGTTCGGACATGATGTGGCCCAAATAAGCCATGGAAGAACAACCAAACTAACATTGGGATTACTCAGCGTAGAATGAGTTATCCTTCAGAATTTGAAGGACCCTTTGAAGGTGCTGGAGGTGTTCCTCTCAGGAAGAGTTATACACCAAAATGTCATCAAAAAACACCAAGATAAACTTCTAGAGGATTGATCGAAAGATAGCATTCATCTCGAACTTAAAGGTAGGAGAAGCGTTGGAAAGACCAAAAGGCATCGCCAGGAACTCGTAATGGTCTTCATGGGTTCTGAACGCTGTTTTGTGTACATCATCCCGGTGGACTCGCATCTGGTGATAACCAGCTCACAGATCAAGTTTTGAAAAGACTTTGGCGCGGTGAAGTTCATTCAGCAGCTCATCCACCATGGGTATAGGGAATCTATCTTTTATTGTAATCGCATTTAGTGCCCGATAATAAACACAAAAGTGCCAACTGCCATATTTCTTTTTAACCAGTAAGACTGGTGAAGAGAAGGGGCTTGTATTGGGCTAAATGATTCCATCATCAAGCATTTCTTGTATGACTCTCTTCATTTTCACCTATTGGAAGTAAGGGTACCGATATGGTTTGACATTCACTAGGGAGGAGTTGGGTTTTAAGGGGATGCGATCGTCAGCGGAATGATGAGGAGGTAATCCATGTGGAATGGAAAACACTTCGGTAAAGGAGGTGAGAAGTCTAGAAAGAGTAGTGGCAATATCAGAGGGAACATAGGCCGGTAAGGAAAATGGCTAGAAGCTGCAACAAAGAGGCTTTCCAGAGTGGCAATTGGAATTGGGACGATTGTCAATTGGTAATAGATGGTAGCAGACTTTATTAGTTCCCCCCCATCGTAGTTGGCCTAATGTCATTGTGGATATTGTGGCCTTTCGTGCAAAATGAGTTGACTGCCCTTGTAATTAAAGCTCATCCATAAAGCTTTGTAGTCAAACAGCACTGGACCGATCGATGCCAGCCATTGGACCTTGAAGACTATATTAGCTCCATATATCAGTAGCAAGTACAGGTCCACCCGGAATTGAGACTTTCCGAATGTGATAGGAACATTAGTATACCACCCTTCATAATGTAGGTAGTCTCCATTCCCCACCATAACATTAAGGTGGTGGGAGGGCTCTATTAGTAGTCTCAAATATTTAGCCATACGTATTTGCAGGAAAGTGTTGGTGGAATCACTGTCCACCAATATAACCACCAAATGACCTATAATAAGTCCTTGCAACCTCAATGTGGAGGGAACAAAGTGGCCCTCCGATGCATAAAGAGAGATAGTGAGAGTATGTTCAAATGAATGCAGAAGGGAATCTGCTTCTTAAGAGACTTCCGTGGGTGAGTCGGTGTCTGTGGATTCAACCTCTGAAATAGAAGCTATTGTCTGAGCAGAGCTCTCTTCCTCGGTCACTATACATAAGAATTGGGTGGGTTTACATTGATGGCTCGGTGTAAACTGTTACAATTAAAGTATAGTCCTCTTTCTCTATGTGAGGCCATATCTACGGGGGTTAGTTTTTTTATTGGTAGTCTCGATGGAGGAACCTGAGGAGAAGTTTTGGGTAGATGTGGATGGGTGGGAGTGGAGATCTTAGTTAGCGGTGGATGGTGCGAGTTGGGTCGCCCACTGTCCATCTTTTCCTCCACTAGTTTAGCGATTCCGGTGGCTCCTGGCAATGACAAGGGCCTCAGTAACAGTAGCTCCCGACGGATATCGTCCCGTAACCTAGAGATGGAATAATTTGTTGTCAAACCTGGAGTGCAAGTAAAGAGGGACTCAATTTCAGCAATGTAGGCTGTCACCGTAAAGGTCTGACGAAGTTTGTACAATGTAGCTTCATAGTTGAGATAGGAAGATGGGCCAAAGTGGAGCTCCAAGTCCCTGGAGAAAATCTCCCATGTTGAGAGTTGTCTGGTTATATGCATCCATTGGTACCGTTGGAGGGTAGCTCCGGTCATGTAAAAGGCCGCTATGGTCAGTCTTTGGTCTAGTGGGGTACCATGGTAAGCCAAGAAGCGGTTGATCTGAAATAACCACCCGATTACATTTTCGACAGTGAAAAAAGGGGATCTCGAGTCTGGGTAAATGAAGATGATGGGCGATTTGGTTGTCTGACGGTGTTGTTAACAATATGGGTAGGTTTGTGTGGGGGAATAGGACAAAATGAAGGGAATAATCACAGATAATGAAGGGGTCGGCAGTAATGGAGGGTTTGCGAGCGGATTAGGTTATCGCTCAAATCTATGGAGCTATTGAAGGATTGTCATGAGAGAGTGTTGGAGTTGTTCGGTACTGGCAGCATTTGCCGCGATTCCTTCTGCATGTTGCTGAGAGGTGGTCGCTTGCTGTTGGACTGTCGTGACAACCTGTGAGGCTCCAAAATAAAAAACATGATAATTGTGAGTAATTAAAATGATGATAATCATTAAGAGGTCAAGCACGCATTGAAAAATGGGGGTTGAAAGTAAAAAGTTAAAAAAATATCCGAGTTCAGCAAGTAACAGAGTTGTGCCTGTTGGGCACTCGAGGCACGGCAGCGAGCGTAAAAATTCAGTAGCTAGCTGCTCACCGTGCGCCAGGCGCACTAGAGCGAGCCCCTGGCAGAAACCCTGAGCTCGCTGCGCGCTCGCCACGCGCTCGAGCACGATCCCGATTTTTTTGCCCGCGTCCTGATTTTTTTTTTGTTATAAATAGAAGGGGAAAAAGGAGAATGAGAGAGAGCTGTGGCACGAACGAAGAGGAGGGAGAAGAGAAGAGGAAATCACTCGTTCTGATCCACTCCGGGTAAAAATAACGATAGATCGGGCTCAGGCAAGTATACTTCGGACGTTGTTTTTCGTTTTTACCGTTTTCTCTTGCCTTAAAATTGATGAAAATGCTCTAAAACGTTATTGTTACATGTTTAAAGTAAACGAAGTATGTTTCCCTCGATTGTTCGGTTAAATTTTATGCTTACCCATGTTTATTGCAAGATTTGGCTTCGATTTCATGAACAAGCATGTAATTAGTGTTCGATTTGGTTCCAGAAGCATGTGATGAAACCCTAACTCGAATATATTATGAATTTTTAGTTAAATTCCATGATTTAGTATATGTGTGTGGAATTATGGCGTTGATTTCATGAATAAACACATATTTGGTGTTCGTTTTGTATTCGGAAGTTTTGGCGAAGCCCTAGGTACGAAAATGAAGGGGTTTTAATAATTTTTATATAAAAGATAATTGGCTCTGAAATGAAGCTCTTGGTATAATTTGTTTTTAAAAATTTTACACGAACTTATACCGATAAATTTTCATGCACTTCTAAAGTAAAATTGAAGGGTTTTTAGACCGTTACTGTATGTTTTGAACGTTCTGAAGTTAACTGAAAGGAAATTGTAAAACTCTGATTATGAAAGAGGGTTTTTAATAAAAAAAAGTTATTTCTAATACTGTTATTTAGTATCCAGGACTGATTACAGTCAGGTTAGATTTTCCGGCATGCCTTAGAACTTTACGGTGGTGATCATGAATAACTCTATCCATGAAATTATATGTGGTCCGCCCTTCCTCGGGACGTTACGGTAAGGAGGAAATTTTTATTTCTGGCCTACTTTCGAGAGGCACACCCGTACCGATTCTATGAGACAGGATCTTTTGTTACTGTTTATAGCATTAGATTGTGAGGAGATGTATACAATTTATCATTGATCATTTGCCCCCTCAACTAGTAGGGTATACTGGCAGGGTCTGTTACCACTCTATTCTATTACTGCTCTATTCTGTACCGATTACTGTTATGTACCGCTGTACTGATATAAAAAAGAAGTTTCTGATTTTACTTTCTGAATTATACTAATTACTGATTCTGATTTCTGAGTTTAATATCGTCAAATTATGCTTTCTCTATTTTCTAGTTTATATTCCGTTTAAACGTTCTGTTTCTACATAGTTTCACGACTGTTTTGCATAACTGCTTTACTGCATAACTGCATGTACCTTGTTGGGCCATGGCTCACTGTTTTATTATTATTTTTCCTTCCAAATGAGACTGTAGAACTAGTACCTGACGAGAAAGAGTGACCAAAGGCGTTTTCTGAAGACTTTTAAGGATCTGAAACATTTTGGAGCTATTTTGGAGAATCAGTTGGATGTAAAGGCCTAACTGGACATGTGATTTTGTATATGAATTCTATATCTATGGATATTTATGCATATGTGAATTTTGTATAGACATGCATGTATGTATGTGATGGTAAAAAGAAAAACTATACTTCTGCAGGTTAATAATTTAGCTTCTGCTCTATAGTTTTGGATATTTTGTACAGGTTTTAGATAGCATCTCTTTTATGAACTGCTAGTGTAGTTGATGGTTTTATAGATTAATGTCATGGATGGCATCTGTGATCTTGTGTATGCATATTGTAGGAAGAATTGTGATATAAATTGATAATTTTGTGCTTGTACTTGTTAGTTATGCAGGTTCTGTACAGGTTGTATTTTTAGATTTTTATCCAATTATAACGGAGATTTTGCCGAAATTTTTGTATAAGTCTTACCTTATATTTTGGTCCTAAAATCATATTTCTGTCTTGGCGAAAGTTTCTGAGGGAAAAAAAGTACATTCCGTCACAATTGGTATCAGAGAATTGAGATGCCTTAGGAATTGATTGATCGAAAAGCGGGAGTATAGGTTTGAATCTCTGTACTGAATTCCTGTAGGAATAGGTTGAGGAAGCTAAAGCAACTAGAACCCTTAAGAGATTGGTTCTTAGGCTAGGTATAAATTTTCTTAAACTGTTAAATATCTCTTTTTTCTTCCATTGAATTCTTATCTTTATAACATTGTGATTATAAGATGGCTAGTAGAAGGTGTAAAAGAAATGACCGTGGTGGTGCTAGTACGTCCTATGATAGAGAGGCTGCTTATATTGATCTGTTGGAGAGGATGATCAATGTAATAGAATCTGTCGAGTAGAGACACATGGCTCTAGTTCCTGCACCAGAGCCAGCTCCGGCACTTCTTGGTCCTACGACTTATAACAGATTCACAGCGGAGCGAGTACCGGGCTTTCTAGGAAAGCCTGATCCGGTAGAAGCGGAAGTGTGGTTAAAGAGGATAAAGAAGATATTCGCTGTGATAGGATATACCGATCGGGAGAAGGTCACATTCGCGGTGTATAAATTGAAGGGTGAAGCTGATAACTGGTGGAGCATGCAGAAGAGGGCTATGGGAGTGCCCGGTGATGCCGTTACTTGGGAGATGTTTGAGGATGCTTTTATGGAGAAGTATTTTCCATCCAACCTCCGAGACCAGAAAGAATAGGAGTTTATGAGGTTGAGGCAAGGAAACATAACGGTGAAAGAGTACGATGCCAGATTCACTGAATTATCTCATTTTGTGCCCTTTTACGTAGAGGATGAGCAGAGAAATGCGAAGAAGTTTCAACAATGGTTACGGGATGACATTAGGAAGTTGCTGTCAATTCTAAAACTCCGGACTTATGTTGAGATTCTGGATAGGGCAGTGATTTACGAGAAAGAAACGGAGACGGAGAGATTTTATGCGAAGAGGACCGCTAGCCGAGCGGGAGTTAGTATCGGATCTGCTGTGAGATCTTCTGGACCGTCCAAGAGGACTAGGACAGCTGACAAGGGAAAGAGTGTTATACTAGTTCAGTCAGTGACCGGTTCTAGAGTGTTAGCTGAAGATTGCACCTTCTGTGGGAAGAAATATCTGGCGCAAGCATGCCGTAAGATATCAGGAGTATGTTTCAGATGTGGACAGCAGGGCCACCAAATTAAGGACTGTCCACTACCTCCGATGTTAGAAGGAAAGAAGCCTACTGTCTCGGCAAAGGCTTTCGCAGTGACTGTTCAGGACTCGGAGGCATTTTCGAATGTCGTGGAAGGTATTCTTTCTATTTGTGAAGTTTCTGCATCTATATTGTTTGACTTGGGATCTATTCATTTATTTGTTTCTCTACGATTTGCATGCTGTATTGTATCTGTCCCGTGTATTCTGAATTGTGAATTGTCTGTGTGTACTCCTACTGGGTCCCCTGTGATTACAGATGTTATGTATCCAGGATGTATAGTTGAAGTGAATGGAAAATGTTTGGTTGTGGACTTGGTGTTATTGAATATAGGTGATTTTGATGTGATTTTAGGAATGGACTGACTGGCCAAATATCATGCTAGTATTGACTATTTTCTGAATAGAGTTTATTTTAATATTCCTGAAATGAAACTCTTTTTCTTTCAGGGCATTAAGAAAAAGGGGTTGCCTGTATTAATCTCTACTTTACATGCCAAGCATTTGATGAAAAATAGATATAAAGCTTACTTGGCATATGCCTGCATTACTGGGAGTTATAGTGTGCCGGTTAAGGACATCCTAGTTGTCTGCGATTTTGAGAATGTATTTTCAGAGGAGTTATCTGGATTACCTCCACACTGAAAAATTAAATTTGAAATTGTTATTGTTCCTTATGTTAGTCCAGGTTCTAAGACCTATTATTATATGGATCCGACTAAAATGATTTGAATGAGTTGAAGTTGTAATTACAGAAACTGTTTAACAAGGGCGTTATTAGACCGAGTGTATCTCCGTGGGGTGCACCGGTATTGTTCGTGAGGAAGAAAGATAGGTCTTTATGGTTGTGTATTGATTATCGTGAGTTGAATAAAATTACGATTAAAAATAAATACCCTCTATTACGTATTGATGATTTATTTGATCAGTTGCAAGGATTTTGGATGTTCTCGAAGATCAATTTGAGGTCTGGTTATTATCAATTGAGGATCAATCCGGAAGATGTGGATAAAACTGTTTTTCGAACACGTTATGGCCATTATGAGTTCCTTATTATGCCTTTTGACCTCACAAATACTCTAGCTGCTTTTATGGATACGATGAATAGGGTGTTCAGGCCGTACTTGGATAAATTTGTGGTGGCGTTCATTAATGATATCCTGATTTATTCAAAGGATTATGAGGAATACAATATTCATTTGAGGATAGTACTTCAAGTACTTCACGAGGAAAAATTATATGCTAAAGTGAGTAAATGTGAATTCTGGCTTGAGATGGTGATATTTTTGGGGCATGTGATTTTCGATGGTAGTATTTCTGTGGATCCCAGAAAAGTAGAGGCTGTTACAAATTGGAGTAGGCCGGCTTCCGTGATTGAGGTTAGGAGCTTTCTGAGCATGGCGGGATATTACAGTCGTTTTGTAGAAAATTTCTCACAGATTACTATGCCCCTAACTCAGCTGTTGAAGAAGGAGGCTAAATTTGTGTGAATTGAGGAGTGTGATTTGTGCTTCCAGGAGTTAAATGATCGATTGACTACTGCTCCAGTGTTAATTATTCCAGAGGGTCCAGGAGGCTTTGAGGTGTACTGCAATGCCTCTAAGGCAGGTCTAAGATGTGTATTGATGCAGCACGGTAAAGTCATAACTTATGGATCTAAGCAACTGAAAGTACACGAGAAGAACTACCCTACTCATGATCTGGAGCTTGCTGCTGTTGTTTTTGTCTTAAAAATTTGGAGACATTATTTGTATGGTGAAAGGTTCATTGTGTACTCTAATCATAAAAGTTTAAAATACCTGTTTTCACAAAAGAAATTTAACATGAGGCAAAGGAGATGGTTTGATTTTTTGAAGGATTATGACTGTGAGATACAATATAAGACAGAGATGGTCAACGTAGTTGTGGATGCATTGAGTCGCCGATTGAGGTATGTGGCACACTTGCAGATTGAGCAGATGGAAATGTTGGATTACCTGAAACAATGTGATATCCAACGTTATGCTAAAGGTGATAAAATGCTCCTGTCGTATCTTCAAATCTAACCGAAAGTAGTCAGTGAAATTAAAAAGAAGCAAGTGAATGATCCGTTCCTTATGGATGTTATAAGTGATCTGAGTAAGGAATCTCGAGCTAATTTTAACGTCCAGACTGATGGAGTGTTTAGATTTAGAGACCGATTATGTGTACCGGATGATAGAGAATTGAAGGAGAAGATTTTGAAGGAGGATGACCGGTCCTGGTATACGATTCACCCCGGGATGAATAAAATGTATCAGGATCTAACAAAAACCTTCTGGTTGAGAAATATGAAAAGAGATATTATGACTTATGTGGAAAAATGTCTGGTATGTCAGCAACTGAAAGCTGAGAGGAGGAAACTTTTTGGATTGTTACAGCCTATGCCGATCCCGAGTTAAAAATGGGAAGATATTACTATGGACTTTGTATCGGGTTTACTGAGGACTCTTAGGAATTATGACGCCGTTTGAGTTATAGTTGATCGGCTGTTTGGGTTATAATTGATCGGCTAACAAAATCAGCCCACTTCTTGGCGATCAGGACGACCTATTCGCGTGATAGGTTGACTCAATTATATGTGAACGAGATCGTGAGATTTCATGGAGTTCTTACCTCTATTGTATCTGATAGAGATCTACGTTTTGTCTCGAGGTTTTGGGATAGCTTGCATAAGGAGTTGGGGACAGTTAAAATTCAGTACTGCATATTACCCCCAGACTGATGGCCAATTTGAGCGTACTATTCAAATTCTTGTGGATATGTTATGGGCTTCTATTTTAGAGATCAAAGGAACTTGGGACACTTATTTGGTACTAATTAAATTTGCTTATTATAACAGCTATCAGGCTTGTATCGGTATGGCACTTTTTGATACGTTGTATGAGAGAAAATATAGGTCGTCGATTCATTGGGAGGAGACTGGAGATAAAAGGATTTTGGGCCCGAAAATTGTGAAGGAAACAGTAGAGAAGATTAAATTGATCTATGATAACTTAAAGATTGCTCAAAATTGACAGAAAAGTTATGCGGATAGGAGGAAGATAGAATTAAGTTTTGAAATAGGAGATCTTATATTTCTGAAAGTCTCACTGTCCAAGGGCACATTCCGGTTTGGAGTAAAGGAAAAACTGAAACCGCGGTTCATTGGTCCTTTTGAGATTCTGGAAAGGATCGGGGAGGCGGCCTACAGGTTGATGTTACCACCTAATCTGACGGGAGTACACGATGTATTTCATGTATCGATACTTCGGAAGTACGTTCACGATCCTGCACATGTGATTGACTACGGATCCTTGGTTATCGACAAAGATTTGTCCTACATCGAGGAACTATTGCAGATTCTGGATCGAAAGGATTAGAAGTTCCGTACAAAAATCATTCCCCTAGTGAAGATACTATGGAGGAATCATTCACCGGAGGAGGCCACATGAGATCACGAAGAGGAAATCCGAAGTAAATATTTCCACTTGTTTTCTTGAGGTATGTAGTTTTGTTTAATTTTGAGAACGAAATTTTTTTAAGTGAGGGAGAGTGTGAGGCCCCGGAACCAAAAATATGATAATTTGAAGTAATTAAAATGATAATAATCATTAAGAGGCCAAGCATGCATTGAAAAATGAGGGTTGAAAGTAAAAAGTTGAAAAATATTCGAGTTCAGCAAGCAACAGAGTTGCGCCTGCTGGCTGCCCAAGGTGCGGCAGCGAGCGCAAAAATCCAGTAGCTAGTCGCTTGCCGTGCGCGCCTTCGTCGTGCGCAAGGCGCGCTCGAGCGAGCCCCTGGTAAAAACCTTGTGCTCGCTGGGTGCTCAAGGCAAGCGTTGGCAGAATGTAGCGCGCACGACACGCGCTAGAGCGTGGTCCCAATTTTTTACCCACGTCCTGATTTTATTTTTGTTATAAATAGAAGGAAAAAAATGAGAATGAGAGAGAGCTGAGGCACGAACGAAGAGGAGGGAGAAGAGAAGAGGAAAAGAGGAAATCACTTGTTCCGATCCACTCCGAGTAAAAATAACGGTAGATCGTGTTCAGACAAGTGTACTTCGGACGTTGTTTTTCATTTTTACCGTTTTCTTTTGCCTTAAAATTGATGAAAATGCTCTAAAATGTTATTGTTGCATGTTTAAAGTAAACGAAGTATGTTTCCCTCGATTGTTCGGTTAGATTTTGTGTTTACCTATATTTATTATAAGATTTGGCTTCGATTTCATGACCAAGCATGTAATTAGTGTTCAATTTGGTTCCGAAGGTATGTGATGAATCCTAACTCGAAAATATTAGGGATTTTTAGTTAAATTGCATGATTTAGTACATGTGTATGGAATTATGGCGATGATTTCATGAATAAACACATATTTGGTGTTTGTTTTGAGTTCGAAAGTTTTGGCGAAACCCTAGGCATGAAAATGAAGGAATTTTAATGATTTTTAACTATAACTCATGTTATATAAAAGTTAATTGGCACTGAAATGAAACTCCTAATATAATTTGTTTTTAAAAATTTTGCACGGACTTATACCGATAAATTTTGATGCACTTCTGAAGTAAAACTAAAGGGTTTTTAGACCGTTACTGTATGTTCTGAATGTTCTGAAGTTAACTGAAAAAAAATTGTGAAACTCTGATTATGAAAGAGGGTTTTCAATAAAAAAAGTTATTTCTGATACTGTTATTTAGGACCCAGGACTAATTACAGTAAGATTAGGTTTTTCGACATGCCTTAGAACTTTACGGTGGTGATCGAGGATAACTCAATCCATGCCTTAGAACCTTCCTCGGGGCGTTACGGTCAGGAGAAAAGTTCTGTTTCTGGCCTACCTTCTGATGGTACACCTGTATCGATCCCATGAGACGTGATTTTCTGTTACTATTTATAGCCTTGAATTGTGAGGAGATGTATACAATATATCATCGATCATTCACCCTCTCAGCTAGTAGAGTATACTGGTAGGGTCTGTTATTGCTCTGTTCTGTTACTGCTCTGTTCTGTACCGTTGTTACTGTACCGATTACTGTTCTTTACCAATCACTGTTCTATACTGATATAAAGAGAAATTTCTGATTTTACTTTCTGAATTATACTGATTATTGATTCTGATTTCTGATTTTTGAGTTTAATGTCGTCAAATTATGCTTTCTCTTTTTTTTAGGTTATATTCCGTTTAACCGTTCTGTTTCTATATAGTTTCACGACTGTTCTGCATAACTGTTTTACTACATAGCTGCATATACTTTGTTAGGCCCGACTCATTGTTTTATTTTTTTTCCCTCCAGATGAGACTGTAGAACTAGTGTCTGACGAGAAAGAATGACCAAAAGCGTTTCCTGAAGACTTTTGAGGATCTGAAACATTTTGGAGCTATTTTGGAGAATCAGTTGGATGTGAAGGCCTAACTAGACATGTGATTTTGCATATGAATTCTATATCTATGGATATTCATATATATATGAATTTTGTATAGACATACATGTAATGTATGTAATGGTAAAAAGGAAAACTATGCTTCTGCAGGTTAATAATTTAGCTTTCGCTCTATACTTCTGGATATTTTGAACATATTCTAGATAGCATCTCTTTTATGAATTGCTAGTGTAATTGATGATTTTATAGATTAATGTCATGGATGGTATCTGTGATCCTGTGTATGCGTGTTGTAGGAAGAATTGTGGTATAAATTGATAGTTTTGTGCTTGTACTGGTTGGTTATATAGGTTCTATATAGATTGTATTTTTGGGTTTTCATCCAATTATAAAGGAAATTTTTTCAAAATTTTTGCATAATTCTTACCTTATATTTTAGCCCTAAAATCTTGTTTCTATCTCGACGAAAGTTTTTGAGAAAAAAAAAATCCGTTCTATCACGCAACCTTCTTCAACTCCCTTGCAATGCCGGCAATGGAGTCTTTGAGCGCCTTGTAACACGTCATCATCCCCTCAACTATCGTTTCAATGAAAACACCAAAATGTTGCGTGCTTAGTCGCAATCGCGCCTAATTCTTGCAAAACTGAATGAGTAACACAGCAAATTGAAGGGAAAATTGGGGAGGAGGTGTTCAAACGATGGGAAGTTTCGAGAGGAAGACAGAATAGAACAAAGAGGGAGAGGCAGATATGATGAGTGTCTGAAGAAGATATTCTGTATTCCTCCATACTCCTGTGCACAGTAGCGTTTAAGGAACAATAACGTAACTGAATAGTAAACAAATGAAAATGTAAAAAAATCACGTAACTGAATAGTAACTAATGCACCATAAGGGGAAACTGAATGGTAAACAAATAGTAAGTATCCATATATAATCTGAAAGATGAGAAGAAGAGAAAAGGCTAGGAAATACAAGCTCAGGTATTTTAAGTCCGTATGTAATATCAAAATTTCAAGGATTGTTGGATCTTTCGGGTGTTAGTCCTCGGCTTCTAGTTATCTGGTGGTATTGCAATGTCCGTCACAACGTCTGTCTTGATAAGGTCGACAATAGTGTCATAACTTGACTGGGTTTCGAAAAATAATATTGAACTGTCTAGATTATGATGCGAAAAAAACCATAAATAATCCATTTAAATCTTGAAAGATAAAATTATCTAACATCACCTTTTATATAAAATTTCCAACATCAATAGGGATTAGTTTAATTTTTAATACAAATTTGACAAATTAATACAACATTTTGTTGAGTCCTACTAATAATAATACAAGAGAATAAAATATATGTATTATTCTAATCTACAAATATCCCATTAAAACTCCAAGCGGCCATGCCTCTCTAGAACAAAGTCTTCAAAGCCCAAATGCCTGGCAAATCATTTATAATCAAAATGACAATAGAGACTTCTATCACATTGAAAACTCAAAGGTCAAAATCGTATAAAGCATGACAATAATAAGTAATGTATGAATAAGATCTAAATTACATAGTTTCTAATTCAAAAAATGTATAAATTATATCCACATGAAACTCGATCCAATGGATTAAAGTAGGATATTAAGAAAGTTGAATTCCACTGAATCTTGACATAACTTATGTCTCATAACACAACAAGAAAATCAAAGAAGTTTCCTTGAACCTTATTCATCACTGTGACAAAAAGGCTAACATATTTACGTTCCATCGGTTGGGTGAATGACACAATGTTATTTGACATCCAAGATCATATATGCAACTATCTTGACTCTCATAAGACTTCTTCCTATCCCAAGAAGGCCGGTGGTTAATTAGAAAATCTCAGTCTCTATAGCATTCCATGTCTTGATCAAATGTCCATCGCCAAGATTCTCCATTATCTCAACATGACAGTTACAATGTTATAAATATCCTACCATAAAATAAAAGATCTTAACCACTGGATTTAGAGTTACTATAGAACAATTATAGGCTATATTAAAGTTTCTTAAGTTCCATATTTTTTAAAATTATAATATATTCATTTAAGTTTTTTTACTTATCCAACAAATTTGAACTACAATTGATAAAATAATTCTAGACACTCATACATCAAAAATATGTAACCTACTCCCCATAATATCTCAATGCATGAAGCATTGCGTTTTAGAAATTTGTTTATCTTATTTCTTGTTTTCTAATTTGTCTAGTATAATATTGACATGAGTGTTAAATAGAGAATTAGAGAGTTATTCTGATACTTTGGAAATCTTGGTTGGTTTATGTTGTGTGGAATTTGAGATTGATGATTCCATACATTATTTTGAATTCTTTTGATTCAAATTCTAATTTATGCTACATATCAATGGCACATATCTGAAAAGAATTAGTCAACTTATTCTTTTAGAATAAAATGAACACATCTATAAGATCAATAATAATGGTAAACACTCTAGGCCGTGAATACTCCAGCCATGTCCCAGGTGATGTTTCGACATGAAACCCCGGCCAAACAATGTCATCCATTAGAGCTTCTATTTTCCATCCTATCCGGACTTAGAAGCCATAGTGTTCCAACCTTACAAAATGACCAAAAGGATAAAGTTTCTTTAGGAGAGGGTTAAAATCAACCTTAGGAGGCCAGATTCCAGCTTCCCCATGCATCAATTTTAAGAAAAAAGTCAAGGGAATGGACTGCTTTAAAGAAGGGACCCAAACATCCAACATCTTCTAAACCCGATCAAGACCATGGAGATATGCATCCTAATCGAAAGGATGGGTTGACTATGGAGAAAGAAAATTGATTCCATAATATTGCGACCAAAAAATTCAGCAACCATTAGAAGTAAAAATGCGCAATGATAAAAGGTTTTGTGCCAACATCCCTTATCCAAACTCAGATGGCATTGGTACTTTGAGTCTTAGAGGAATATGCTGAGCCCTAAACTCTCAGTTTACTATCCAATCAGCCCCTTTGCAGACAATGAGAGAATCAAAAAGATTAAAGATGACTTTTGGAGAAAATTTAGCCTATCAAACTATCCTAACAAGTTAGATTCCCTTTTATATATGAAATTCTAAACCGTCTTTCCCCAAAATTTTCAAAAGGTTCATTTGGAGACAAATGATGAAAGCACTAATCCAATTGATAACTTGAATCACTTCCATATGCTGCTTCGGTTCCTAAACTTGGGGGATTCAACATTTTGTCAAATTGTTCTCCTAACGTTGAAAGGAGATACATGGGTTTGGTTCTATTGCCTATGATAATACTCAATACGATTCTTCTAAGAGCTCTCCTTAAACTTTCTAACACAGTTCTCCGCAATCACGAAGGAGTAGAAACATCCTTGGCAAGTCACTAGCATCAATCAAGCTCCATTTGATAGCCTAAAACTTTATTTGTCAGGCTTCTGACTAGTAGAGGAAGAAAAATTACTCCTTCACCTAAACTTCTCAAATACTATCCTCAATGCAATTTTTATCAAAGAATAGTCCTGAATGCAAGAAAAATCTATCATATCAGCGAAGTCGTGACTGATCAAGAAGTTTGCACCGACCAAGGCCCACCATCTGTTGTTAGGCATTCTTCCAACCTTCAAGATGACCGCCTTCAGGAGCTAACATCTAGAGAGGGACCTTGCAGAAATTTGAACTCTCTAGACAATCAATAAAACATTCTACTCATCAGTGGGAGATCAACATCAAGATTTGAGGCCAACTTACAGTAAAAAAACATACTTAGGTAGAATTTGCTTCCAATGGAATAGATTTAGTTGTTACGAAAATGACCAACGTGCCAACTATCGAGCCAAGCATATGGGCACCTCGGGGTGTCCTTCTCATGGAGCTTGCTTGAGTAATTACATGCTTTGATAAATTGAGGGTAAAGGTAAGAGCATTCAAAATGGGCAACTCATATCCCTAGAACATAGAGGGTCCTGGAAGAAAGCCGGCACTAGTTCAGAAGGGACTATACCTTATAGTCATAATATTTCAATTGGAGAGTACATGCTACGAGGCCAGGCCAATAAACTACTTCCTGAAAACCAACTTAACATCCACTTGAATAAGCGTCCTCAATTTCACTACTTGTTTGGGCAACTTCTGCGAAGATAGAGGTACACTTTTTTAATTTTTAGCTTTTATTCTTACAATTCTACGTGCAAAAACACAAAAAATAATTATGGTTAACTCCGGGTTGGACCATTGGTTACCATTGATTGAGCCAGTGTCGGCCTTGTATAGCAGCCATTGTCAGTATAGGTTGGGGGTGGTTCTATCTCTTTGAGAGATTGAGGTTATTTTTTTTTATATCTTAATCATCTATTTTAAAATGAATAGTAG
>JAODPA010115965.1:0-18805 GCA_025585075.1 Nepenthes mirabilis
ACATTTAAATTATCCAAAATAATAAATACATCCAAAATATATTAAATAAAATTTAAGATATTAAAAGAAGGTCTCCGCAGAAGGCGATAGAGTCTCGATGATTTTTGTCATGATCCCTCCTTTCTTGACGTTCACCTTTATCCTCTTATTTCCTTTTGAGATAATCTCTTTTTATGTGACCCTTCTTGTCACAACGGAAGCACTCTGTATCTTGAATGTTAGAACCCCCGTTGCTCTTCTTTTATTTGCCGCCTCGATCCCTCGATCTTCTATTTCTCCAACCGCTAGTGGATACTAAGAATCTCGACTCGCCCAAAACCTCAATGCTTTCCTTCTACCTTGACTCATTCGTAAGTAAGGAAGTGATGACTTCATAGAGGCTGAACATGAATATGTCTTTTCCAAATATTAATATCATGACAATATGATTGTACGTAGCAAGCAAAGAAGTTAGGAACACTGACACATTATCTTCCTCCTCAATCTTCTCATCAAGTGCTTACATTTGCATTAATATCCAATTAAACTCATCTAAATTTCTTAAAGCTTCCCCCTTCGAAAAATGAAGGCTACAAAAGTTTTTCTTCACATGTATCCTCATTGTCAAGGATTTGGATTTATACTGATTTTCAAGCTTCATCCAGACCTCTACTAGATCCGATAAGCCAATGACTTTTGAAGAGTGTTACTCACGAAATATAACTTGATCATATAATTAACAAGATCTCTTACATCTTACCACTCCTTATCCTTCATCTTGTCTAACTTATCATCTTTACTTCGTAATGCTTTTACCGTTTTTTCTCGAATCAAAATATTTCTTATCCTTTTTTAATGAAGAATAAAACTATTTTACCTATTAAATTACTCAACACAGAATGGCAAACTTCTCAATGTTGACATCATTAAATTATAATTTTATAACCTACTCTCTAATACAACTTGTTAGAATTCGACCTAGACACATACAACCTAGGGCAGTGGAACAAACCCGAACTCTCTGTCAAATATCAACCATAAAACTTATGAGTACAAGAAATATTATAATGTATAACGTTTTTAATGTGAAAAATCTTTTTTAATCAAGAAAAAAAATCACATAGTAAATTTTAAGCAAATCTATTATAATAATAATATCGGTTATAAATAACTCTCTTTAAAATCCCTTCACAATAATCTCGAGTGAAAAATAATTGATTATAACCCTTTAATATATTTAGCAACCCACAAAAAAAAATAAAGTGAGAAATGATAGTAACCAAACGAAATATATCATAGAAATTTATTCTATAACAACGTATCCGATATTAGTGATGAACAGAACTCAAATTGAAGCTCAACCGGATGCCAAACCTCTTTCTCTTATATCTTTTTCTATTCTCTCTCTGTGTGGTACTTCTTATGTGAGAAAATAATTTTAAAATTTTCTAAAATCGCATCTGGCATGATTTTATTTCAAAGATGGCGCTCGAGTGCCTGTCAAGCGCAAGCCCCCTAAAATTTGTGCACGAGCGCCTCCTTAAGTGCGCCTCGGACGACCCCAATCTAGAATCGGTGTATAAGCATGAATCCGATACCTGTCATGTGCCATCCTGCTGACATTTGACTGAACCTCAGCCGACCCTCATACAGACATTGCATGACTTTTCAGTATCTTTTAACGTTTGGATGACCATTAACCAACATTCAATCGATCATCGTACAAATATTATGCGATCTTTTGATAACTATATGTTTATTATGGTGTCTATAAGGGAGTGATCAAAACCCAACAGTCATAAGTTTGTATCTCGACGTTTCGTTGGGTATAAATTAGTTAACTAAACATTGGATTTTTGGTTTTAAATTATTGTTTAAATCTGATGTTAATGAAATTAGATTTGGGTTTTGGGCCCAAGATGTAACTGACAAGTGGTATTGGAGAAAGTCATCAGAAAAGTATTGTATTTGGTTTAGAGAATTAAAATAGTTAATTGCATCATGATGGGTACTCCCATTCTGCTATGCATATTTGTTTTCTCTTTTTTTTTATATATTTGAAATTTTAGTAGATTTTCGGTGTTTTCTTGGACGCACAGTTGGGTGATCACACTTTTTTGTGGCATTTGAGATTTGATAGTCTGCTGTCAAGACTCGTAGTTCATTATACTGTTTCTTCTTGTTTAATGCATATTGATTACTTAAAAAAGCATACAGCTTATTCTATAAAGGGAAAAGAAAAAACTTTTGATATTAACCGTCGATGCCTATCACCGGAGAAAATTAAATGTGTAACAGGGCCCCCTTTTGTAAGCCTCTGGTTTGTATTGCTCATCGTAGACTAACCAAACAAAAAGGGCAAAAAAAAAGGACAGGGAGCTATCTTAACAATTGGACATTTTGTTTTCTGTTTTTTTTCCTTTTTCTTTTGGGGGGCGGTGGTACTTTACAAATAGACTTGCCAGTGCAGGTATTTTCGTGACATGCCGCTTTTTTGTTTTTTAAGATATCTTATACATTAATTTTAAAAATGTAAAAGTAGAATAACAGTTGCCAAAATATCAATACAATTGTTAATATATTTGGTAGGTAGAAATAGCAAAATTATTTAGAAAACTATCGTTAGTATTAATTTTTTGTGTAAACAAATAATGAGCTAATTGGATCTACCTCAATTTATATGGTGAGGCCTTAGTTGAGGTGATAAAGACCCAGTATGTTAATTGAAATCCGAGGTCTCATCTTTAGTTTCTAACTCTACGTGACAAGTATAACACGGGGAGGCAAATAATATTAGACTGTATAATGGAGAGTTTTCTTTCTGCTCTCACCCTGAGTAGTCGGAAGGAGAGAAGTTATTTTACACTGCCTATCGCCTCAAGATCTTCTCATACCATCAAAGGATACCTGGCCCAAAAAGTTAGGTTGCAAGACGCTGCCTACGGCTCCAACTTCTTCTCACCTTTTGTTTTCAGAACAACAAAGTTGTATATAGAAGAGTGAAATTACCGATGAACAGCTTAGAGACTTTGCTGGATAAAAATGACATATTTGGGTTCAACT
Organism: Nepenthes mirabilis; assembly: GCA_025585075.1. Taxonomy (NCBI): domain Eukaryota; kingdom Viridiplantae; phylum Streptophyta; class Magnoliopsida; order Caryophyllales; family Nepenthaceae; genus Nepenthes; species Nepenthes mirabilis. Next base: position 3,043 of record JAODPA010115965.1, read on the forward strand.
TGACTCTTTTATAATCTTAAACCTTCATGGTTATCTATATGTTAATGACCAAAAATGTATCCCGTTATTTTATAAGCCACGAATTTGGTAGTGACGGCTAGAGAAAAATATGTTTATATATGTCAAACTAATTATAAATAAAACTGCCTATTGAGTACATACGGCATCCCCATTGCTTTTGTTTAGGAATTGAGTTCCCCCCCCCCCTTATTTCTGCTTGGCTTATAATTCAAACAGACTAAGGGATGATGTTACTGGCATTGCCAAGTCACCTTCAGAAACGGCATCTCCTCGTCCAACAGCTGCCACATGGACCAACCGTCGTAGCAACCGCTCCACACGGCTTCCACTGAAATTTAGATATTACATCTAACTAACCGCACATGCTACTTCAATTAGTCTAACCAACTGCACATGTTGCTTGCACATGATACTTCTGGTTTTGTTCTCCATTTTTATGTTTTTCTGTTCACTGCTTGGTTTACACGGGCCGTAGCTCACTACTGTATAAAGCTATTACTGATGAATGAGAAGAGGAAGTGAATTGCTCTCTACTCTCCCTCTCTGTTTTTCCCCTGCCCCTTCTCTTCTTACCTCGGTCTCTTCTCTTCCTACCTCGGTAGTTTCCTTCCTCACCTCGGTCTCTTCTACCATCTCGGCCGTTTCACATCTATTTACACTCTTGTCTGAATTCCCCTCCCTGATTTCTGCCACCAAAACTTGCATCAGCCAGCGGTGAGTGTATCAGATAAAAAAAAAGTCTTGCATTCGTATGTGATTCATCCGCTTTTTTTATTTTTTTTTATAACTTTATGTAACGAGCACAAGTAATCCTTTCAAACTCGCAAATCATGGTTGTCTTATATCAGGCGTTTATAATTGTTGACGTTTTGTTGCAAGCAACAACAGATCGAGAGAGGAGTTGAGCGGCAGAAGGGCGATCTACAGACGAAGGGAAGGGAGATTCTGACAGAAGAGAAGAGCAGAGAATAGAATGGTAGGGGGAACATAGAACAGACAGGAGAGAGAATTGGTTGTAATCTCGTTAGCCTCAGAGGCCGATGCTTCCCATTCATATATTGGCAACGTAATAACAGAATAAGAGAATAAGGGAAATAAGGGAAAACGGGCCCACAGGAATTAACAACAAATATCAGAAAAAGACAACAATAAGTAATAGCCTAAAGTCAAATGAAGTCGTGATATTTTCCGGGTACCCGGGTGGGTCGGCTATTGCGACGAAGCTCCCTAAGAGGGCCAACTGAGTTTGTGGGCTAGGCCGGATGCTAGGCTGGCTCTGCGGTGGCTAGGCCCGTAACATACCCATCGTCATCGAAAATCACCTTGTCCTCAAGGTGAAACTCAGGGAAATCCTGCTGAAGTTCTGCTGCCGGTTCCCAAGTGGCTTCATCTGGAGTGTGTGAGTGCCATTGAACCAGGAGCTGTGGTACTAATTTCCCTTGCTGCAGCGTCCTACGAAATCCTAGCAGTTGCGTGGGAAAAACCAGGGGGTGAGAGCCCACTGCTTCGGCCGGAAGGTCCACGCGATGGCTGGCAGGATCGCCCCGACATTTCTTGAGGAGTGATATGTGAAATACGTTGTGAATTCTGGAAGAGGTGGACAATTGCAACCAGTAGGCCATGGAACCCACGCAGTCCACTATCCGGAAGGACCCATAGTAGCATCTCGCTAACTTGTTGGATTGGCGATGAGCTGCGGTGGTCTGGCGATAAGGTTGCAGTTTGACGAAGACCCAATCATCCGGCTGAAACTCTCGATCTATGCGATGCGCATCTGCCTGATTTTTCATTCGCAATTGGGCCCGTTGTAGGTTGGCCATAAGGGCAGCGAGGACAGTGGATCTGTCGGAGAGTAGGTCATCTACTACAGCTATTGGCGAAGTGCCCTGTGTATAATCCTGAAGGTTGGGTGGTGGTCGGCTATAAACTGCTTTGAAAGGCGTCATCTTATGGTTGAACGCTATGTTGTGTTGTAATGCCATGTAGCCCAAGGAAGGAACTGCCCCCAAGTCGCCGGGTGGTCAGCGGCGAAGCTGCGGAGATAATTTTCTAAACATCGATTTATCACTTCCGTTTGACCGTCTGTCTGAGGGTGGTAGGCGCTGCTGGTCGAGAAGGATATGTCCTGTAGTTTGAATAACTCTTGCCAAAAGGTACTCATAAAAATAGGATCACAGTCAGGGACGATATCCTTCGGAAACCCATGAAGACGGCAAATCTCAGTAACAAACACAGTAGCGAGGTCTACTGCGGTAAAGGGACTGCTCATGGTAGAAAAGTGTGTATACTTGGACAAGCGATCGACGACCACCAAAATCACAGTGCAGCATTTGGACGCAGGAAGATGCGTGATAAAATCCATGGAGATAGACTCCCATATTCGCCCGGGGATAGGGAGAGGCTGGAGCAGTCCGCCCGATGGTGTGTTGATAGTCTTGACCTGCTGGCAAGTCGCACAGGTAGAGACAAATCGGCGGACGTCATTCCGCAGTCCTGGCCAGTAAAAAGAAGTTGAAATCCTTGCCAATGTGCGCTGCATGCCGGCATGTCCCCCCACTGGAGAGCTGTGATACTCGTGCATAACCAATTCTTGTAGAGCTGACTCAGGGGGAATGAAGAGGTGGTTTTTAAAGAATACCAGTCCATCCCGAACAGTATAGTGCTCGAATTCTTCTGGGCAGTCGAGGATGGATTTGATCATAGTAGTTGCGGAAGGATGTCGCTTGTAGTACTCTCGAAGAGCTACCAACAGTGCTATTATGGGTTTCGACACCATTTGCAGCGCATAGCATTTTCCCTCCTCATAGTTTTTTTCTTCCTGCTGTCTAGACAGGGCGTCCGCCGGCCCATTCTCCTTGCCTAGGCGGTACACTATATCAAAATCATATCCGATTAATTTGGTTATCCATTTTTGTTGCTCTAGAGTATGCACGGCCAGTGTCATCAGGGTTTGAATGGGCTGATGATCTGTCTGTATAACAAACTTGGCTCCCACGAGGTATTGGTGCCACTTCTTGACCGCTTCTGTGACTGCGCAAAGCTCACGGACATATGTAGATGAAGTCTGCAGCTTTGGACAGAGCTGACGGTTGAAAAACGCCAAGGGCCGTCCTGCTTGCACCAAGACAGCACCGACGCCATTACCTGAAGCATCTGTTTGCACTATGAAAGGCTGGGAGAAATCTGGTAAAGCCAGGATGGGGGTGGAGCTAAGTGCAGTTTTAAGGAACTTAAAGGCAGTTGTAGCTTCGTCTCCTCAAATGAATGCCTTTTTGTGCAGTAATTGTGTAACCAGAGCGGCAATCTGGGCGTATCTCGCCGCAAAGCGTCAGTAGTATCCCGCTAATCCCAGGAAACCACGTAGTTGTTTACAGTTGACAGGGAGGGGCCAATGTCGCACGGCTTCAACTTTTGCTGGATCCATAGCCACACCTTGGGCTGAAATAATGTGGCCTAAATATGTGAGAGAGGTATGTCCAAACTCACACTTAGTGTGCTTGGCATAGAAGTTGTGCATGCGTAGGATTTGAAGCATCCGAGAGAGGTGACGGAGATGTGCTTCCCATGAGGAGCTGTAAACTAAAATATCGTCGAAAAATACAAGCACAAACTTGCGGAGGACGGGGCGGAAGATATTGTTCATCTCGGCTTGAAATGAAGCAGGCGCATTCGACAATCCAAAGGGCATGACTAGGAATTCGTAGTGTCCCTCATGCGTCCAAAATGCAGTCTTTTGTACATCCTCCGAGTGCACCCAAAGCTAATGATATCCCGCACGTAGATCCAATTTGGAGAACACAGTGGCACCGCTTAATTCGTCCAGCAGTTTATCCGTGGTTGGAATCGGAAATCTGTCTTTGATGGTAATTGCATTCAAGGCGCGATAATCCACGCAAAATCTTCAACTGCCATCCTTCTTTTTCACTAGGAGGACAGGCGAGGAGAATGGACTCGTGTTGTGTCTGATTATGCCTTCAGGTAGCATTTTCTTGATTAAGGTTTTCATTATCCCTTTTTGGAAATGTGGATAGCGATATGGTTTGACATGGACCGGTGTTGCGTGAGGCTGTAGAGGAATCTTGTGGTCAGTATGGCGCCAAGGAGGCAGCCCATAAGGCACAGCAAAGACATCTTGGAATGTCTGTAAGACGGACCACAGAGCAATAGAAAGTTGAGGGTCAGTAATGTGAGCAAACTGCATTGAGGCAGATAGCTCTACTGCTGGAGACTGTTCGATGATCGGAGTGATCGTCAATTGAAAGTAGGAGGCGACCGAATTGGTCACTTCACTCCGCCGCAACTAGCTCATGGTCATGGTGGAAATAGCCGCACTAGGTACTCCATGGAGGGTATGTTTTGTCCCGGCATACTTGAAATTCATCCACATGGATTTATAATCAAACAATACCGGTCCCAAAGAGGCTAACCACTGGACTCCCAAAACCAAATCTACTCCATAGATTGGAAGAACATAAAGGTCTACCGAGATGTGGGAAGATCCTAAGGTGAGCGGAACCTTAGTGCACACTCCTTCGCAGTGTATGGAGTTTCCATTTCCCACCGTCACTTTAAGATAATTAGATGGTTCAACGGGAAGTCCGAGATACTTGACTAGACGAGACTGCAGGAAGTTGTGTGTAGAGCCACTGTCAACCAGCACGATCACTGATTGGCCTGAAATGGTTCCTAGTAGTCGTAGAGTAGTGGATGCCTAATGGCCTTCTAAGGCATGGAAGGATATGGATGGAATAGTATATTGGCCTGGGGACAACTCTTCTGATAATGGTGACTGTGCATTCTCTTCTTCAGACATAACTGCCTCTAATGATGGTTCGGTGTCTTCATCCTCAACCAGCAAACACAAAAATTGAAGAGGTTTACACCAGTGTCCTAGGACAAACCGTTCATCACAATTAAAACACAAGCTCCATTCTCGTCGGGTAGCCATTTCAGCGGATGTGAGTTTCTTAGTGGGGAATTTTGGACCCTGATTCAAAGAGAGGGGAGACTTCATTCCTAGTGGCCCATGAGCATTGAGAGATCTAGCTACTGGAGGAGGTCATTGTGTAGTGTTGCGAGTGGCCTCTAGCTTTTCTTCCACCAATTTAGCCATTCTGATGGCCTCATGTAAGGATAAGGGTTTGAGCAGAAAGAGCTCGCGTCGGATATCATCTCGTAAGCCAGAAATGAAGCAATTTAAGAGGTTAGTGGCAGTGAGCCCTGGGGTTCAAGTGGACAGAGACTCAAACTCGGCCATGTATACCGCCACTGTGGTGGCTTGTCTGAGTTTGTACAGCGTCGCCTCATAATTTACGAAGGAAGAAGGTCCAAAGTGAAGCTCCCAATCACGAACGAAAAGCTCCTAGGTCAATAATTGCCGAGTAGCATGCATCCATTGGAACCACTGTAACACCGCTCCTGACATGTAGAAGGCGGCGATAGTAAGCTTCTGCTCTGGAGGAGTACGATGGTATAGGAAGAACCGATCGATTTGGAACAGCCAGCCAGTTACATTATCACCTGAAAAGAAAGGAATCTTGAGCTTAGGTAAGCGTGACTGGAGCTTGTTAGGGTTTTCAGCAGTGTTTGACAATAAGGCTGGCATAGGTGGGGAAAAGGACATAGTCGTCACTGAGAATGAGGAAGAACTTACTATTGGCGTGGGAAGTAGTGGAGGAAGCGTCGATGCCATGGTAAATCGCTCCATCCGAGCTAGGGTAAGATTAATCTCTGCAATAGATTGCTTGATGTGTTCTGTATCAGTCTTATGTGTCGCGATTTTCTCTGCATGTTGTTGAACGATAGCCACAACATCTTTCACCTCTTTTACCATGCTCGCGAATGCTTCATCGTGCGCTTTTGAGCGAGTTAGAATGCCCTCGGCCATGTTCAGGTCTCAATAAGAGCACCTTTGTTGCAAGCAACAACAGATCGAGAGAGGAGTTGAGCAGCAGAAGGGCGATCTACAGACGAAGGGAAGGGAGCTTCTGATATGAGAGAAAAGCAGATAATAGAAGGGTACGAGGAACACATAACATATTGGAGAGAGAATTGGTTGTAATCTCGTTAGCCTCAGAGGCCGTTGCTTCTCATTCATATATTGGCAACGTAATAACAGAATAAGGGAATAAGAGAAATAAGAGAAAACAGGCCCACAGGAATTAACAACAAATATCAGAAAAAGACAACAATAAGTAATAGCCTAAGGTCAAATGAAATCGTGATATTTTTCGGGTACTCGGGTGGGTCGGCTACTACGACGAAGCTCCCCAAGAGGGCCAACTGGGTTTGTGAGCTGGGCTGAACGCTGGGCTGGCTCCCCAGTGGCTAGGCCCGTAACACGTTTAGATTGAGAGTGTTTTGTTTTTGTGGCTTTTCTAATATTCACCGGAGCTTTCTTGGTTTTTTCTCTCAACTATGTAATATTTCTACCTTTATTTCTAAAAAAGAAATGTGCAACGGTTGTTGGACAATACACCAAATTCAACTGACACGACCCCAAGAATAAATTTCTACAATGTTTGATTACCATACTATGTCTGAATTGTGATGAGTCAAAATAATAACGTACATACACAAGTTAAATCATAAAATAAAAGATATTATAATTTTACGTAAAATTTTTTTTTAAATAAGGGAAAAAAAAAACTGAACGCCTTTGTGTTTGGAATATATCCACTATACATACTGAGTTTCGATTATAATAAACTATCAAACACTCAATGTTATAGTATCTTATAGTACTCATACGAGACGAATAATAAGATATTTGAGAGCAAACTAGACAAAAAAATGTAAAAATATTTTACATAAAAACTAGAATAATATATTCAATATTGACAAAGAATGAAATACAATTCAAAACACAAACATTTGGTAAAATCTTTTCCTTTTTATTTTCTCTCTCTTCCTCCCTTTTTGCTCTCTCGGTTGGCTCTCAATGTGGTTTAAAATGGGACTCAAAACTTACCAAAAAACCAGTTTCTTTTTCATAGTTGCATCTGACGTCCAAACGTCAACTCAGTTGCCAAACACATCTCTTATTTGAGTTATCATTTCAATGCCAAGGCCAAGAACAAATCACCGATTGGATTGAACAATTGAGCTTGTGACTTGAATCCGTGATGAGACGACACTACAATCCACAAATAGGTACAATAATAATACTGAGTAATAATAAAATGAACAAATTTTAACGTTGAAACCTCTTGTAAATTGAATGGTAAAATCAAAGGAACTTAGATACAATTAAAGTCCACAATAATTATAAGAATGGTTATATAAACCCTAGCGTCTCCTTCGGTTCTACTACAACTTTAGTAAGCCAAGAAAAATATAGCAATAGATAAAATTAGAAGAGAATCCCTAATAAAATATTCTCAAATGATTTGATTGGTAAAAATAAGATTTGATTCTCAAATGATTGGTAAAAATATTTTTATTCTTCTCTCTCTCTTTCTCTGTATCTCTCTCTCCTACCAAAGGATGTTCAAAATTTCTCATAATAAATATTCTAAAAAATACACAAGCATTTATACCATAAGCTGCCCCAGAGCACCCCGGTGTGTGCACATCAGGTGCAAACAGCAGCATCAACTTGTGCACAAGTGCTACTCGTATGTACACTAGGTGCAAAGAATCATCAAAAGCCACAGCAATTCAAACTTAGTGTACCATTTAGGTGTATATCAAACACCTCATTACTCCCTCAAATATGCACATGTGCCAGTCGTGTCAGACACCACTCCAATAGCTCTCGAAATATTTCCTTCACTTGAACATCCTTCCAATATTGCTCTATGAAGCTCCATGTGTCCACTAATGAATCAAATAATGTGTATATATAATGAGTATAAGATTTAAAAGGGAATGACACATTCCAACAGACCATGCTAGTAAAAATAGGAACCAAATTGTATGTATAAGGACAAACTCATATGGGAGTGGCCCAACACAACAATAGGCAATCCTCCCTTGCAACCTAGGAAAGAAAAACTCATGACATCTATATATAAAGGTGCAGATGCAAATAATTAATAGTATGGCACAGTAATGCATTTAAACGAGCAAACCTTCAACATATATACTCGAGCCAATTGTCATATGATAGAGGCACATATATATACACACACACATGTATCACCATGCTTCGTGCTGTTCTTATCGGTTATCACCATCCTTGCAGCTAAAACCAGGTGACTTCATTAAGAAAGTGATGCATTGCAGGCACATTCCCTGTATTGGGTACCGAAATTGACGAGCCATTCTAAAAACAGAGGACCTGTTCACTTCTGCATCAATTTTGGTCTTCGACGAGCTGGAGATTCATGAATCAGCATGCATGAGAGGACAGAATTAATAAGCTGGGAAATCGAAGGCCCTGATTTCATTGCTTGTTCCTGGAAAATCAGATGACTCCTGTAATAAATTTGATCGATGTAATCATGATCAAGTTATCCCCCCCTCCCCCCCCCCCCAAAAAAAAAAAAAAAAAAAAAAAAGACCCCACACACAGACGCACAACAAGAAAGAAGAACGTAATTGAGATGAGGAAGGTAAGATTCCTTGGTATTGACTGTATCAAAATTGTATTAATACCTTGTAAACGTAGTGTAAAATGGGGTTGGGAAAACAACTGCAGAAAAGAGAGACCCAGCTAGGAAATAGATGAAAAGCAACAGGACAGAACAAAACAAAGAAAAGGATAAAAAAAGCTGTGGAAAAATCGGTTAAGAGCTCTATTGATGCTGCTCAAATGAATTGAATTTACACTAGGATAAGTGTTCAAAACAGTTCTGGTACTCCAGAATTTACAACAACCTACAAGGTAGCTTCCTATAAAACCCTTGTTAGATCTCATCAAAACTGGAAAACAGAATTTTTGTTCCCTCTTATTGCTCCTGAAAATTCCTTCTCTTCCTCTTCCTTTAATTGTAGCATCGGATTCTTGGGAGTCATGCAACATATTTAATGAATTGAACTAGGGAACTGTATTTGTTGAACTGTTCGCCAATCTCTCTCTTCTTTCTCCTGTTTGCGTTAGAAATCACTCCCGTGTGGAAATCCTTAAGACTTGAACAGAGCACAAATGTGTTGAGAGGAAGAAATTCCTTTCAACAAAGTTGACCGGAGTTTTCTGGACAGTCAACTCTTCCGATCAACTCTTCCGGTCAATATGTTGACCGTCATAAATTGTGAGTCGTATGAAGAAGCGGGACGGGCTATTTCAACCTGTCAACGGTGTAGTTGACCGGCTAATATGAAGCGACGGATAACAGAGTTGATATGCTGTATTTGGGAGACCTGAACGAATGTCATACCCAAAAAGTGTACTGTTGACTTACCCTTTTGGGTGGTTGGTCGAAATCATTCTCGAGACTCCAAAGGTTGATCGGTTTGTAGAAGCAGGCATGCGCCGCCTGCTACAGAACCAGGCATGCACATGTAGGCAGACCTTGGAAGTTGACCACCAACCACCAAGCTATAGTAAGGGGTGTGTGTATATGCATGTACACTTTGCACATAGCAAAACGTGATAAGGCAAAAACAACAAAAAGGAGAAGGCACCGGTCAAGTAGAGAGAAAGAGTGTAACGGAGGAGTGAAAGTGAAAAGAAAGAAAACTGTGAGTGAAAACAAAGTGAGAGGGCCTTGTTTAATTTTTTTGCTTTGTTCTTATTTTTCGCCTCCTGCAATTTTCTCATACTTAGTGATTTTTTGTGGACTTAGTATCTCATAATTTTTTCTTAATTTAGAGGGATTTTCTACATAAAATTTAGTATTTGTTTCTCTTCTCCTATCTCTAATTCACAGTGCTCATTGTGCTTTATTAGTTAACCGTCCATTCCGACCAACAGATGAAAACTATTCTTGTATTCTAGTCAGTAGGCCGCCCGTTACCCGCCAACAAGTGGTATCAGAGACAGGTTGACAAATCCGTCTGAATGGAAACATCATCCTCAAGGAACTTGCCATTCAGTATAGAACAATTCAATGGGTAGGGCAACTTCATCATCTGGCAGGAGGATGAAGAACATCCTAACAAGAGAAGGAACAATCAAAACACTGAAGAAGAAGGAAGATAAGCCGAAAAGCCTATCAGAGGAGGACTGGCAAGATAAATGAGATCTTGCCAATTGTACTATCAAACTATGTCTGGCGGACAACACGCTCCAGGAGGTCCTTGGCTTGACCGATCCGGTAGAGGCGTGAGAGAAGCTTGAAAGCCAATATAAGTCCAAATCCTTAACAATCAGGCTTCATATTAAAAAACAGTTCTATAGCCTGCGGTTGTTAGAATGTGGTAACTTTGAAAAGTATTTGGACGACTTTAATCGGATTATAACTCAGATGTCCGCCCTTGATGATGTAATCAAGGAAGAGGATAAGTCATTAGTGGTGTTAGCCTCTCTGCCAGCTTCTTATGATCATATTGTCATCACGTTACTGTTTGGGAAAGATATTCTCAAACTGGACGAGGTTATCACCTCCCTACTTATGAATGAGTCAAGGCGGTCACAAAGGACCCCGTCGTCCCCTCATTCTGAGATGCTAGTGATTGAATCCAGAGGAAGAAGTAGAGGTCGCAGCCAGAAATCAGGAGAAAAAGATCGCAACAAATCATGGTCAAAGTACGAAAACCTTGAGTGCCATCATTGTGACAAAAAGGGCCATATCAAGAAGTAATGCTTCAAGTGGAAGCGCGAGAACGCTGAGAAGGAGAAAAGAGACGTAGAGAGGACAAGTCCTCCATATCAGTGGTCACAGTAGGCGACCTCCTAGTGACATGTGAAGAAAACGTGATAAACTTGATGGACGAGGAGTCCGGCTGGGTAATTGATTTTGGTACTACTTTACATGCCATATCCAGAAGGGAATTGTTTATATCTTACACTCCATGAGACTTTAGAGTGATTAGGATGGGCAATGAAAGAACATCTCCAGTGGTAGGCAGGGGAGATATTGTCTTGATCACAAATAACAGGACAAAACTGGCACTGAAGGATGTACGTTATGTCCCTGACATTCGGATGAATATCATCTCAACCGGTCGACTAGATGACGAAGGTTTCTTCAATACCTTTTGTGAAGGCTAATGGAAACTAACCAAAGGATCTCTTATTATAGCAAGAGAGAAAAGGAGCTCCGGCCTATATATGATGAAGGCCTGTGCAGCAGCCGAAAACATGAATGCTACAATCTACAAGGAGGTAGAGGATTTATGGCACAGAAGGTTGGGCCACATAAGTGAAAAGGGTTTGTCTCATCTGGCCAGGAAGGGGCTGATCAATGGAATAAAGGAGAACGGACCAAAGATGTGTCCTCATTGCTTGGCCGACAAATAGAGGATAGTCTCATTTCAAGGAGACCTGTAGAGACCTATCCGCCCCATAGGCAGAAATGCTAGATCTCATACACACAGATGTATGTGAAACATTCAAAGAAAGGTCGATTGATGGAGCCCAGTAGTTTATTTCTTTCATTGAAGACTATTCCAGAAAGTTATGGGTTTACCTACTGAAAATCAAGGACTAGGTTCTTAGTACATTTGAGTAATTTCATACTCTTGTGGAACGTCAGACGGGAAATAAACTGAAGGCTATCTAGAGCGACAACGATGACGAATACTTTGGACCTTTTGATGCCAAGTATCAGGCATCAGAAGACACCACCAAAGATACCACAGTTGAATGGAGTGATAGAACGGATGAATCATACACTTCTAGAGAAAGTACGTTGCATGCTTTCAGAAGCCAAACTTTCTGCATCCTTCTGGGCTGAAGCACTTAGGACGGTGGCCTACATCACAAATAGGTCGCCCAGTAAACTTTTGATAGGTGAAGTGTCAAAAAAGATATTGACGAGCAAAGAGCCGTCCTATGATCATTTGCGGGTGTTTGGGTGTAAAGCATTCGTGTATGTTCCGAAAGACAAAATGACAAAGTTAGGGCCAAAGACGATGCAATGCGTCTTTCTGGACGATGAGGAGGATGAGTTGGGCTACCTGTTCTATGATCCAACTACTAGAAGACTCGTCCGGTCAAGGAACGTAACCTTCGCTGAAAATGAAACAATTGAAGTCACTGGCAGGAATGCCAAATGTAATGATAAGCAAACGAATAAAGTTAGTATTAAAGTTGTCCGTTCGGCATCATTAGAAGGAGAGAATCATGGCCCTGAGATGGTTGAGGATAATGTAGAGGAGATCATGGCACCAGATAATACCATGGACGGAGTCATCCCTCAATCGGGTTGGAATGTTTCTGTCAGACGATCCTCACGTAACAAACGACCATCTGTCTATCTATCGCCCAATGAATACGTCATGCTTACTGATTTCGGAGAACCTGAGGACTATGAAGAGGCTATGAAGGATGAAAGCAAAGAGAAATGGTTGGAAGCCATGAAAGATGAAATGAGTTCTCTTCATGAGAACCACACTTTCTACTTAGTTAAGCTTCCTAAGGGGAAGAAAGCATTAAAGAATAAATGGGTGTTCCGGTTGAAAACAGACGAGAACACCAAGGAGCTTAGATACAATGCACAGCTGGTGGTGAAAGGTTTCAGTCTACGGAAGGGAGTTGATTTTGATGAAATCTTTGCTCCAGTAGTAAAGATGTCCTCTAGACAAGTCGTGCTGGGTTTGGCCGCTGTCCAGAACCTTGAGGTAGAGCAGATGGATGTCTTGACGGCTTTCCTCCATGGTGAACTTAAAGAATAGATTTACATGGAACAGCCGGAATGGTTTAAGGCTAAGGGGAAGGAACAACTTGTCTGTCATCTGAGAAAAAGTCTGTATGGTCTGAAGCAAACTCCTCGACAATAGTACAAGAAGTTCCAGTCGGTTATGGCCCGTCAAGGATACCGGCAAACTACTCGTGATCACTACGTATTTGTACAAAGGTTTTCTGATCATGATTTTGTCATCCTTCTCCTATACGTGGATGACATGTTGATCATTGGACGCAACGGTGCTCGGATAAAGGAGCTGAAAAAGTAACTTGGGCAGTCATTTGCTATGAAGGATCTTAGATCGGCGAAGTAAATTTTGAGAGTCAGAATTATACGCGATCGAAAGGTAAGAAAATTGTGACCGTCACAAGAAAGCTATATTGAGAAGGTGCTCCAACGATTTAATATGGATAAGTCGAAGCCCGTAAGCACACCATTGGTGAACCACCACAAGTTAAGCACTCGCCAATGTCCGTCCTTAGATGACGAGAAGAAATATATGAGAGGTGTACCCTACTCCTCAACTGTGGGAAGCCTGATGTATGCCCTGGTATGCACTAGACCTGACATAACTCATACCATTGGGACAGTTAGCCGTTTCTGTCCAATCCAAGGAAAGAGTATTGGTCTCCAATGAAATGAATTCTAAGATACATTCGAGGAACTTCCAAGAGGTGCCTGTGTCTTGGAAGCGATAAGCCCTAGTTAGTGGGCTACTCGAACGCTGATATGGCCAGCAACATTGACTCGCACAAATCTACTTCATGTTATTTGGTAAAATTTGCAGGGGGTGCAGTCTCTTAGCGGTCCAAGTTGTAGAGGTGCGTGGCCCTATCCACTATTGAAGCTGAGTATATCGCAGTGACGGAGGCTTGCAAGAAAATGTTATGGATAAAGGAGTTCGTTTAAGAATTAGGCATTAAACAAGAAAGATATGTGGTACTCTGTGATAGCCAGAGTGTCATTTATCTATGCAAGAATTCCTTATTTCATTCCAGAACAAAGCATATTAATGTGCGATATCACTGGGTAAGAGATATACTTGAAGATGGTCTATTATCACTGGACAAAGTTGACATTGAGGAGAACGGAGCATACATGATGACCAAGATTCTACCGAAGGAGAAGAATGAAGCATGCTGCAAACTAGCCGAGATGATGGACTTAACTTCCTCATGGTCGTGAGGAGAAGTTTGCTAGAGATCACTTCCGTGCGGAAGTCCTTAGGATTTGAATAGAGCACGAATGTGCTGGGAGGAAGAAATTCCGGTCAACTCTTCCCGTCAGTATGTTGACTGTTATAAGTTGTGAGTCGTCTAAATAAGTAGGACAGGCTACTTCGACCGGTCAACGGTGTAGTTGACCGGCTAATATGAAGTGACGGATAACAGAGTTGACATACTGTATTTGGGAGATTTGAACGACTGTCATACCCAAAAAGTGTACAGTTAACCTACCCCTTTGGGTGGTTGGTAGAAGTCATTCTCAGAACTCCAAAGGCTGATCGGTCTGCAGGAGCAGGCATGCGCCGCCTGCTGCAAGACTAAGTGTGCGCATGCAGGCAGACCTTGAAAGTTGAGCACCAACCACCAAGTTATGGTGAGGGGCGTATATATATGTATATACACTTTGTACATAGCGAAATGTGGTATGGCAAAAACAATAAGAAAGAGAAGGCACCGGTCAAGTAGAGAAAAAGAGTGTAACAGAGGAATAAAAGTGAAAAGAAAGAGAATTATGAGTGAAAACAAAGTGAGAGGGCCTTATTTAATTTTTTTGCTCTGTTCTTATTTTTTACCTCCTATAATTTTCTCATATTTAGTAATTCTTTATGGACTTAGTATCCCGTGATTTTTTTCTTAATTTAGAAGGATTTTTCACGTAAAATTTAGTATTCGTTTCTCTTCTCCTGTCTCTACTTCACAGTGCTCGTTGTGCTTTATTAGTTGGCCGTCCATTTTGACCAACAGGTGAAAACTATTCTTATATTCTGATCAGTAGGTCATCCGTTGCCCGCCAACAGTTTGTACTTCTCCCCTCTTTCAACTCCACAGCCCTGCATCAGAAGGCCAAACCAGCTTTGGTTTTAGAGAACTCATATTTTCTGTGGCGGGGGCAAAAAACGCTATCCCCATTTTAGAGAATTCATGGGGCACCAGATCATGTATAGCTGCCTGTTAAATTGCATGTTCACAAAAATATGTAATAAATTTTTTTCCCTTTAAAATTAACCCGATTAAGCAAAACTAGTTCTATAATAAAAGGATCAAAAATATATTGAAAAAAATATTTAAAAAAAAAACCGAAAATATGTTGAACAATAAAATGAAAAAAATAAAATAAAAAAATGTTTTCAGTATTATTCCTGCCATATGATTTGAAATTAGTTGGGTAGAAAATTATTAGTTGGAGGATTGGGAGGCGGCAGCGTTATAGAGTGTGGCAAAATGCAATGGTCGTGATGTAAAGGGCCGGAGATAACGACGGAGACCCCCTTAATTCCCTCTAGATGACCCAGCCGTCTGATCAATTAAAAATAAGAAAATAAAATGGCTGTGTCCGACGTTTTTAAGGTATGCCGAATGCAAGTGGACAATAAAGCATTCCAAAATGGCTGTCTGTCACCTACTACCTACATATATATACATCTTCTTAGGCAGGCATCCCTATTTTACTATATATATTCTATCCTTAATTTTGATCCCAGAATGCTATGAATGTCATTCAATATATACTAAATCTAATAAGAAGATCCAATTATACGCCCCGGGAAGGGGGCGTTGTGGAAGAGGAAAAGCGTGAGGATAGAAGTGCCAAGAGAGGGGAAGGAAAAAAAACAGAGGAAAACAAAATTTTAGAGGAAAACAGGGATGATTGAATTCTCTCGCACAACAGACAAACAATAAGTGCGATCACTGCCAACCTAAAAGCACCCCCGCCCCTCCCGTCATCTCCCCACATTCGCTTACCTTACCCCACTTGCTTTTGTCGCCTTTTCCTTTTTCACATTC